>CAUHTR010000535.1:0-123194 GCA_959609185.1 Schmidtea polychroa | reverse complement strand
TTCACAAGTCCAAGCTAACGCGTGCATGTATAGAGAGGTTAATTCACGGAAGCACCTTCACACAAGCACTCACAAAGACAATTTCTTCTGAACAATACTAACACACACACTATAGTCAACACATAATCCACATGGATACTACTAGTCAGTCTAAACTCAGATAATTTAATTTGTTTCGATTGGATGTCAAGTGTTTGCTGGACCTAATTAAAAAAGTTAACTTGATGATTCACTTTTATTTTGCCAGAGCTGAGTACAGAAGAGCAGTTATGAAGGGACAGAGAAATAAGCAATTTCGCAAAACAAGAAGTAAATCACGTCATTGTCTGTTTGGTCAAACTTGTGAACTACCCAGAAACCAATTACCTACTTGTGAAGATGTGTTTCGTGATTACTGTTACAATGAGAAATGTACGCAATTTCATACTGGCTTTAACGAACAAGCAACTCTTCTCGCAAATAAGGTGAAGGAAATTTATATGAAGGCAAGTATCCCAACTGTTGAGTTCAGTAGTATTGTGGTTCGTGTCAAGCGACTAATATCAAAAGTGCGTGAATTAGAGAAGTATCCAGAATGCAAGAGGTCATCTGCCAAATTTCAAGATAAGTTAAGCTCGTTTTCCAAATTGTTTGACATATGTTGCTGCAAATGTTTTAATGATGGTGCTCGTGGAAGAAGTCAGTGTACATGCCGATTGGCCTTGAAAATTCCTACCTTAGAGTGGGAGTTCTGGATTGACCAACAAACTACCAGAAACATGAAAAATCGGAAATACGGACAGACAGGAAACCTCAAAATTGAAGAGAAAACAAACGAAAAGCAGCCCTACAGGAAAAGGAAAACAAATGAAAAATGAAATAATGGACACTGAAGTTAACGATCTATGCTCCAACTTCTGCAGGATTTGGATCCATCAGACCAAGAAATCATCTTTCCTGTCATTCAGAACAACAATTACTTCTCACATCCAGAAAATATACTCCTAGCTGCTGTTGGTGATGATGATGAAGAAATCAGAAAGTTTGCAACAGAAAAAATCATAACTGCAAGACAAAATTTTCTCCCTTCCGAAGTGATTCGCACTATGGACAAGAATACTGTCTTTCTTCAGTCGTCTGCTACATCATATGTTGACATGATTGACTGGACAAAATGTAATTTGACGCCTCCCCCACTTTTATCTCATATATTGGATCATGAATTGAAGATGAATAAGAAAATTACATTAGAACAATTTCCCTGTCATTCTCAAGCCGTTGAAAGAGCCATCAAAGATGTTTCTTCTGCCAGTTGCAATGTGTTTGGTCACAAGTCCAGACATGGTATGGTACTACTGTGTAAAAAATCAAGGAAGGAATTGCCCAAGGTGCAAAGCAAAGCTGATTTCATGTGACTTCTTTTTATGCCCTCGCTAATACATTTCTAAACTTTTGGCTGGATGTTTTTAATAAAAAATAATTTCGAAAGTTGATTTTTGTCTTTGAAAAGGATAATTCAAATTTGGCCCTTCCTAATCACTGACGTTGTCGGGATATATTTCAATGCGGGATGAGGACACAGAATATACTATCTCAGCCCAAGAGAGTAAATAATATACTTATAAGCTCTTAAGAAAGCTACATCTAAATATGGACAAAGGCGCAAAACACATTCCGACACTAGCCAAATTACATTGTTTTCACACTTATGTTGAACTGCATTTTCGGAGAAAAGTTGGGAGCAGTAAATGTCCATAAATCTAAGTAAAATGGTTTGATTCGATTTTTCTATACCAAAATACAACTTTTTAACCATGTTTCCTTTCTTGAACTCAAAATTTATTAACATTCGACCCACCGTAATATATATATATATATATACGAGTATAGTTAATTTTTATATATGTGTTGACGATATATTTGGTAGCTGCTATTGAGTGCAGCTACACAAGCTTTTTTGGCAAGCTCCTTTATTTCGTTATTGGATAGGCCAATAATTTTAAGAATAGAATCATTATTTTTATCCCATGAACCAAGGGTGCCAATTACGAGGGCATATAAGGTATGTGGGCATTTATGAAGTCTACCAATTTCCTCGCCTAGTTCCTTATATTTATTATAGTTATTTTTCCTAGAGTTGTCATAGTTTTCTCTGGAGTCAAAGGGAACCTTAATGTCTAAGATATGGCTAGCTTTGTTACGTTTAGATTTTAGGAGAAGATCAGGTTTAAGGGTGGAGTTAGTACCTTCTGGTATTTTCTCTATGTCTACCTCATAGTTGATCGAGATAAGAAAATTTGCCACAGTTTCTAAGACATTGTCATGTTTATTACGTCTTGCATTAATACGTGCTTGGCAATGATTGAAGATGTGTGCAGGTGTTTCTGGGTGAGCATGGCAGTGCCGGCAGAGTATTGACTTATTAGTCTTTAGGCGATGTGGTGAGTAATTCAGTTTTAGAATGTTGTTGCGTGCGCGAATAAGAAAAAGGAATTGGGCATCAGGAAGGATGTCACTTTTAAAGAAATAGTCGGCAATGCAGCTTTCACTAATTGCTTTTGCCATATAACCCTGGCATTTCATCGCACACCAACGTTCAGCATAGATGAGTCCAATAATAGAGTGTAGTTCAGCTGACGTTTAATCTACATTACCAAGGAGAAATAATTGATGCGACTCTTGTATTTTATTTCAAGCTGTATAAGGTCCTCAAGAATTATTATTATTTTGGTTGATATACCATATTGGCGAAGCAGACGTCGGGCGGATTTTTTAAATTTCGAGAAGATGGAGAAAGTTGGATAGCTTTTAGATAGTTGGCCATTCAGCCAAGACAGTGCGACATTTAGATCTCCCTGTCCTCTAGCTTCAATAAGTTCGGAAGTAATGAGATTTTTAAAGTTAAGATCACTAGAGTTTAATGCCCTAATAAGCTGAACAATGCTTTGGATAAGATATTCGTCAATGGATGATACAAGTCCAAGTCCCCCAACCTTTATATATTGGTGTATAATCAGATTTTTGCATTATTTATCGGCGCATTTAAACAAAACTTTAGCATTTATAAAATTGTTTATAAAAATATTCACTTTATTTAAATTTAATTATTTGAATTCCCAGTGGAGAATTGCTAGATAATTTATTCCCCGAATGTCACTGGGAACTATTTAGGGTAGCTGAAAATCAATGGCAAGTGAACTCTATCTCCAAAATTAATTTCCATTGACTCAAATATGACAATGCGGTCTAGCAGTTTATCTTTGTCGGATTTACGCAACCGAATCTGTTGAGTGAGAATTGTATTGTCAAAATGAATGTGATACAGCATTATAATCAGCACCATGTTGGCTTGAACTCAACTAATAAAACAGTGAATTCAAAGAATATAATGTAGGGATTGGTTGCCCTAAGTTTCCTCCTTATTTCCTAAATAATACCCTTTGATGCTGAGGTTAATATTCAATTTAATCCTTCCTTGAGGGTTTCCAAATATTTCATCCAAAACTGATTGTTATAACTCAATAAATTAATTCCTCTCAATCTATTTAGGAGAATAATCCGCTTTCACTGGCAAAAATCAATAAAAATGTTTTAAAATAACTTCCGTTTGTTGGGGTTGGGTTAGCTTAAAAGCATATGTTGTAGCCACCGTGGTTAGGTTATAGGAAATATTAAAATTAGGGATAAATAAGTACTAGGAATAGTATACAGCAAGTATAAATTCATTTTCTATAATTAAAAATATGCTAAATAGAGTACATAAGCATTTGATATTGGGAATTTAGTATAAATTGAGAAAGTACTTTAGAAAAGGTCGACAATAAACTCATGACATTGAGCAACAGTTGGAGGTGTTAGTATTGTTGGTGACATTATTTGTAAGTTAAAAATTCTTACACTGACTTCAAGCGTGTCTTTGACAGACCCACAATTAACACGGGAAACTTTATCAAATATCACAAATATTTTCACAATGATACAATTGGCTCGACAAGCTGACTATCGATTATACAATGCTTATTACAACACTATAGCACACGCGTATAACCTTGATTTGACAAATATCTTACAACTGAGGAGTGGAATAATTGGTAATTTGATTGGATGTATTCTTATTTGGCTTGGATTTACTTGCCGAACTTTACTCTGTCATCAACTAAATAAGCTCGTGCTGCTTCCATTTATTTCTGTTTTCTGACAAATTTCCTCTCCTTCGATTTTCTTCAAATTCTCCAAATAAATTTAATATTATATCTCAAATCTTCTGTCGCAACTCTGTTCCACAATATTCTGACTCGAATGTTTCCTCGCAAATATTCACCTTTATCTGTTTTCCTCGTAATCGTTTCTTTAATCATTTTTCAAATTGTTCTCTAACTTGTTCACCAAATTGTTATGTAAATCATTCTCTAACTTGTTCTCTAAATTTTTCCCTTGCTTGTTCTGACTGCTTCTGCTGTGGTACCTCCTTTTACACCTCATTACTTTGTGGCACTTTTGTTTATCTTGAACATTAAATCTATTAATTTTGTAACAGTATCTTAAAACTTTGAATGTTTCTACTAATAACTAGCAAGCGATGTCATTATAATATTTTCGTAAACAATGACATTAGTCTAACAAAATTAACAATCACGGAAATAAGGAGAATAATAAAAAGTAACAACAGTAATAATACTATTTAAATTTTCAATATCTTTAGACAATTAACAAAAGTAATTTTAAATATCCAATTTAAAAATTAATATTAAATTTATAATTTGTTTTATTAATCAATTAGTTTAAAATTATTTTCAACCATTTATTGTAAATCTTCAAGCAATTGTAATGTTTCATTATTTGTAATAATGTTTAATTTATTTTCATGTAGATGTTTGCAATCAAATGTGAGTACAGATGATCCGAATTATCAAAATCGCAACTGGAAATGGTAAATGCAAATGATTTGAGGTAATCAGATTAATAATGGATTGAATTACTGGATATTTGTATTTAGTATAATCATGATATTTCTAATATTGATAAATGCCAAATGTATCATTATATTTATATTAATATTATTGCACTTATTATCGCTTTTCGGTTCCCTAGTTATAAGGTTTATTAAGTCGAGTAATGTGATAGATGAGATATCATGACTGGTTATTATTAATAGGAGACGAAGGAAGGGTTCATCTATCTATTGTATTGATATTTGGTGAAGGGTTTATTTCCTTAATTGCAGTTGAAGCAAGGGTAGGAAATTAAGGTAGGGCAGGTGAATTGAGGCGGAGGAGCTATCTGAATGTTGTACATCATCACAGTCGATGTTTGGATCTAGATCACAGTTGTTTGGTTGTTTATCAGAGGTTGTTAGAGACGGTAAGGGAATTGGATAGATGAGATCAGTCATGACAGAGGTAGGTGGGAAGATGGAAGAGGCTTGAGCATTACAAGGTATTAATAGCTGTATTAATGCACCTTTGAACATTGTATCATCACGTATTTTAGTACTGGGAAATAGACGAAATGAGCTTTTGTGTAATTTTTTATGATTATTAATTTTGTAATTAATTGCTTTATATTTAAATTTCAGAAGTTTATTATTAAGTTTTTAATTAAATTTTATCTTATTTGAAATTTGATTTTCAGCATTTGTTTGTTGGTTTTGGGGTTTAAATTTAATTCGCCGAATGCCTTATCCAATGTTCTCTTCTTTGTGTCACCTATTCTTACACCTAAGTATGTGTATAGGTTTTCATTTCGGATCCCGCAGCTGCTGAAATATCCGCATTTAGGCGGCTTGAGGGCATTTCCAATGAAAGGGTCGACGAAGATATATGTTTTTATTTCATGTTGTGACCATCATGCCGATTCGCTGTCTATGTTAGATGTGAAAAGGAGGTCATCAGGCAGGGGCAGTTTGGTGATTTCGCTATCGGAGATGCGGAACATGCTTTCTTAGGTTTCTAGTAGTGGGCTAAGCAGGTTCTCATTATTTTGATCGTATATTTCGATACTGCATTCGGCAAGTTAGGGTCATGGTGGACCAAACATCTGGCACATGTTTTGTAAATATATATATATAAACACCTTCTCAAGGGTCATTTGGTTATTTTTTTTGATGGGATAATAAACAATATTAAAGCAGTGAAATTATTACTCTAATAGTGCTGCTTCCGAGAGATCTGCGCTAACCTTCCTAAGCCAAGTTCTCTTCTTTCTTGTAATCTTCGATCTGTGGACTTCTGCGAGTAGATTATTAATAATATTATTATAATTATTATTATTATTATTATTATTATTATTATTATTATTATATTATTATTATTATTATTATTATCATTATTATTATTATTATCATTATTATTATCATTATTATTAATAATAATATTATTATTATTATTTTTAAACTTAATTTCACTCACGTATTTGTTCAAGAAAATCAAGGTCAGACTGTAATTTTGCCATTTCGGTTGATATTAGTTTTCGATTGCCAATTTTTCTACTCCGCTTCCCGAGTGCCGTATTTAAAAAAAATCAAAGTTTTATTATTAATTAAACAACGGCCAGTTATGGCATAAGGGGAGAGGTTCTCGACCCTTCATTCACTAAAACTTTCTTTATTTCTTCCGGTTGGGTTGCTTGAGGCACTCACAACAAACGTATTCGTCGGCTCGATTTGAATTTTTTTCTTTGAGGGACTTCAGATTTGATAGGGTATTCTGGTAGGTCTGATCATCGGTGGGGCATACTAGGTATATTTTAGGTTATCTGACTCTGATTGCTATATGGGTATGATGAATGTTCGAGGACTCGTAGATGACTAAGCCAGATTGCATCCCAATATGAGGATCCTATTTCATCCATTGCACGTCTCCGGCTGGTTTGGAGAATAGTCGCAGCGATATCATCTGTTCGGCTATTGATGAGTTCTACAATCTGGCGCCGTCAATCAGCAGTCCTTCCGATCACTCGATCATGTCCACGATTATCAGGATTCACTCCTTCAGGTGTCAAGTCATCATTCATATCCTGCCTCGTCCCAAAGCGCTGGTCCACAGAGTTGGCCAACTCGGCAATCAGCAGACGTTTCACCATTTCAATGAGAATAAATGTTTTTATTTTGAGTAGATTTATTTGAATATATAGTTCTATTGTTATTATTTTCTTTATCTTTTTGAGGACTGTCATCGCTCTCACATCCATTTCTCTGTTCCTCCGTGAACTTCCTTTCATTGTTTCTTCAATATAGAGGGCCGTGCTTGAACAGGGTGTTCTGATCTGCATCCGAGTTCGGTACCAGCCATCCAACATCTCCCTTGTTGGCTTACCTTTTCCTAGATCGAAAAAACAAAAGAAACAAAGGTAAATTTATTGTAAAAAAATGTTGTGTTACTTTATTTAAACGAAGTCGTTACTGAATTATGTATAATTGTAAATATATATATATATATATATATATATATATATAATATATATATATATATATATATATATATATATTTTGAGCCATGAATCTATTAATAATATTAATAATAAAAAAATAATAATAATAATAATAATAATAATAATCGTTTCTCAACAATAAATGCAATCAATATTTGAAGTCCTAAAGAGGACGTATATACATTCACAATAAAATATTTAGGACTCAGAAGAGAAACAACGCAATAAAAATAAACATAATTATGAGAACCAATATGCAATAAAAGGACAATTATATTGGTTACAACAAGTACCATTACAAAAGTCGTTCTCATCTCTTTTCAAAACTGTTCAGAAACTGTGCAGAAACTAAAATAAAAATAAAAATATTTTTAAAACGGATAAATATAAGATGATTCATCAAGAGGCAAAATATTATTTAATTCATTATCTAAAATGTTATAATGCCCATATGCGAAGCTCTTGTCCTCTTCAACCCAAACCCTTTTATCATCGTTATTTGTAAGGGCTACCTTCTTAGTTCTAAATGTAAATAATTAATGGTTTCGTGCACCGAACCGGGATTGATTCACCTTCCGTATACGCATTCCAAGATAACAATCCACATACGATTGATGTGTGATTTCTATTCCCTTTAATGATACACCTTTGGCTTTATTTATAGTATCATTGTCACTAGTTAGCAAACTATGGCATTTGGGTCTGAGGAATACCCATTCTTGATATGAGGGGTAGGGGGTTGACCTTAAAATTTTCTATGACCTTAAAAAATAGGGGTAGGGGGTTGACCTTAAAATTAGACCTTAAATTTGGAAAAATTAAACTTTGGCCTCAAAAGTTGACCTTAAAATAGCCTAAAACCGACGTTGCAATCAAGATCTGACCTTAAAATGGCCTAAAATCGTCTTTGACATTTAAAATGGCTTAAATTGTCGTGAAAATGAAAAAGTTTTACCTTGAGTTGACCTCAAAATTTTCTATGTCCTTAAGTTGACCTTAACGATGAGTCATCGTGGGCTCAATTCTACCTACAAGAGTAAAACATAAGAACAAAGGAGCATAACACAAACAACAGATACGATAAAGGATAATAGAGTTGTTATCAAATCAAAGTCTGAGTTGGCAAATCGGTTTTTGGTCGCTGTTCGATCATGGCATTCATTCTAGGCAGAACCATTTCAGGCGTAGCGGCATACGGAAGTGAAACAACCGTCCCGAGTTGGTTCCAACGTGACATTCACGATACTTGGGCCATCCATGTACGGTTGTTGAGAGAACAACGTTCAGAGTGGGTTTCATCGTAATGTCAACGATAACCATCTAGGCACAGGTTGTTGATAATCTGTATCTGTCGCTGTTAGAACATGGCACTGATATGGGTTGATTGTTGTTATATGGAAGCATCCATGTGTTTGGATTGAGAGAGGCATTCAGTTCAGTTGTCAGATAAGTATATGGAAATATAAGACATAAATTATAATAGGATAAACTAAATCAGAGAGAGCGTTGTTTGCAAGATATTTCTCTTTCATTGTATAAACATATTCATTTCGGATTGGTTTGTTAAAGCCATATGCAACAATATCTCTGGCTGGAATATTTCCAGAATTATTTTCACGATCATTGGAGTATTCATCATTAATTAGGCAAATCAAAAGAATCGTACCCAATCTGCCTTCCTATAATATCCGCTGTATTCATATCGTGTCTTTCGGATCTCTCAGAGCTCTCGAAGTGGTGTCCTGTCGCAGCTCCTCCGGTGTGTGTATTATTGTTAGATTCATAGGGCGGAGGAATCACGTTCTGATATCTTGCGGTCCCCGGCTCTCCCCATTATTAAATAAATTTATATTAAAATCTTTAAATACCTTTTCAATTTAAAAATAGAGCGTGTGATACTATCAATTGACTTGTTTTAGACGAAAACAATTATTATTATTATTATTATTATTATTAAATGATGATTGCTTGGTAGCAGCATTTATTATTTAAAACAAAAAATGATAATTTAAGCCTTTTGCTGCAAATAATGTATTTAATGAAAGAATTTTCGACTATACAACAAGGACTATGTATTATTAATATTATTACTATTATTATTAATATTATTATTATTATTATTATTATTATTATTATTATTATTATTATTATTATTATTATTAATTTTATTATTAATTTTATTATTATTAATATACTGAATTAAATTGGTTCCAATAGCCTCCAGAATTCGAATATTGAAGCCTCACCTAGACTCATTAATAACATATTTCACACCCTAGCCACCATAAGTACAGAACACCAAGTCACAAAGTTCTTCTGGGTACAGTTGTATCATCTTATTAACAAGAGCTTGATACATTATTTCTAAAAATAAAATTAAAATGTAATTTGGGATCTAAACCATTCACCATTAACTCTCGCCAGGATCTGAATTTCCTCTTCCAACCATCTCGACTTCTTCACGACTCTTTCACCCAGCTCTTTCTCTATTAGAGCATCCGTTTTGTCTCTATGAGCACTTTTCAGGTGCACCCCTACTGCCAATTTTATATTTGAACATATAATAGGGATAGTTATATGGTGAATCGCATATGGGCTCATCTTTAATCCAATTTTTTCTATTTTTCTTGTAGTTTGAAATATACTGAATTAAATTGGTTCCAGTAGCCTCCAGAAATCGAATATTTCTTGTTTCTGTTGCAGAGAACACCAAGTCACAAAGTTCTTCTGGGTACAGTTGTATCATCTTATTAACAAGAGCTTGATACATTATTTCTAAAAATAAAATTCAAATGTGCTTTGGGATCTAAACCATTCACCATTAACTCTCGCCAGGATCTGAATTTCCTGAATTTACGACCATAGTGTTTTTCATTAATTCATGGCATGTCAACCTATGTCCAATCGATGACTGACAGTACGTCCTATATCATATCTTATATCATTCTTATTATCTTAAATATTATCATTATATTATTATTTAATTCATTTAAGAATTATTGATAAATGAATTAAATATTAATATAGCTATTGTAAAATGTTTAAAATAAATCTACAAAAACTGACATTTCGATTCTATATCAGAATCGGATTCATCCTCAGAGAGGACATCACGAGTTGGGACATCAATTTCATCATCATAAATTTTATCATCCCGCATAGGGGTAACAATTTCATCATCTCGAGTCAAGGCTTCCCGACCTTGACCATTAATTTCATCGTCCAAGTCAACATTTTGAACTAAAAGGTTTTTTAATAAAATAAATTAAATTTACTTGATGATTCCACCATTTCATTTATTTCGGCCGTTTTAGAAATTTCAATTATTTTACAATCACCTAAATCATTCTTTAAATTAATTAATTAAATAAATTAATTTACTCATTGTGTCATCATCATATTCTAACATAATAATTTCTTGTATCTCTTTTCGTTATTTCAAACCATTTTCTAAAGAAAAAAAAAGAATTAAAATAATATTAAAAATAAATTAGAACATACAATTGGCTCGTAAAATATTGCTTTGATTGTGCATTTTAAAATTTTTTAGATTAATTGTGATGATTTAAGGAAAGTATAATGTTTATAAGGAAACATTATACTTTCAGGTCTCAGCCAATCACAGTCGAGCTAGACACATCAACTTTTTTCATTATACACACCAAAAGGTGAGTAAAAATTTGCATGCATGCACAAGTAATTATATTTCTTTATGTGACATGCACTGATCATGCACTGTCTTTGTTATTAATCATTCTTTATGCACTGATCACGCATTAAACACATAATGTCTTTGTAGCATTCATTGTTGCTAACTGCAATCATGAATGTTAATTTAAATAATAATATTTTATAAATAATAATAATAATATTAATAATAAAAATGATAATAATAATAATAATAATAATAATAATAATAATAATAATAATAATAATGATAATAATAATAATAATAATAATAATAATAATAATAAAATGAGAATATTAATAATAAAATGATAATAGTAATACCCAAATCTGTTTGCAAGTTATTAGGATGTCCATCTTTAAATAAAATATTAATTGCCTTGGACATTTCATCTGCAGATTTTGCCTTGACTGGTATTGCTTGTGCAAACCTGCTGAATACATTAATGCATGTTAAAATATATTTATTCCCATTGTTAATTTTCGGATACGGTATCATCTCCATCAAATCCATTTGCCATAAATCGTCAATACGAAATGTTTTATATGTTCTTGTTGGAAATCTTTTGTTCAAACTGTTCGTCAGCTGATCTGATAACCACTTCTGGGTTTCTTTTCGAATTCGGAACTCTTTTGTTTAATTTTGCCACTCCACCGAAACCGGCTTCGTCTTCTGGGTTCGTCCAAAAATTCTTCATTACAGCAAGAAGATTTAAATTTAATGTCGGGTAATGAAGGATTAGCACCCATTGTTTATGATCGATTTCCTACAACTCCAGCTAATAATGATAATGCCAGAGGTATCAATGCACTTTATTGCGTCAATCCATGTTCTTCATCCGCACCCCTATGCCAATAAATCCTGTTGAATTTTGTTTTGAATAAATTTCATTTTAGTAATTTGCAAACAAATAATGTTTTTCCACTAAATCAACGATTTGGTATACTTCATCATTTCTTAATTCCATTTCAAATTTAATAAATATATAAGTTTTTGTTTATATTCGATGATTTAATGAACTCGTGCTCAATTTGTATATAAAGACTAATTTTCATAAATGATTTAATAATGCTAGCAAATATAAATTTTCGAGGAAATTTTGATGTATCGAATATGAGGTTCCCACTAGGAAAACCCAGCAAACTATCGATAGAAGCGGGAAATACCCGATAATATATTTCAAGACAGGCAAATGTAGAATCATGGGATGTAAGAAACCCTTGGATATTAATAAATTACAATATCGAATAAATAATATTAAAATCCAATCAATTACCGTTACTATGGATATTGGACATAGTATCAATCTATATAACATGTCGAGAAAATGATATTGTATGTTTGAACCGGAATTGTTTCCGGCACAAAGACTATTAAAATATGTGTCAACGTGTTTGCTAGTGGAAAGGTTGTCATGCTGGGATTGAGAAATTTGGAGTATAGAGAATTTGTTGACAATGTTCGAAATGATGAAATCTTGAAAAACCAAAATATCATTTATTGACTTGATTTTTATATGGTAGTAAATTTATTGTATTGGAGTTTAACATTTTTTATGTGGAATCAGATACATGTTTTTATTGTATCTGAGTTTAATAATTTTTATGTTTTTAAATATATTAATTTGTTCTTTCAAAATATCTGCTTGTTAGTACAGGATAATAATAATATTAATAATAATAATAATAATAAAAATAATAATTTACAACATGTTGAGTTTGAGCAGTACCCTTGCTAGCAATACCCTTAAGGGGTCAAAATATCTTGACGGATAAACTCCGAGTATATATAATAATAATAATTTTCGACATGTTGAGTTTGAGCAGTACCATTGCTAGCAATACCCTTAGGGGGACAGAATATCTTGTCGGATAAACTCCAAGTATATATAATAATAATAATAACCACCGCGCGCGTTATTTAAAATGAGTTATCCATTACTTTTAAAAATTTTCAATTCCTAAAAGTTGTTGAATGATCCCTTAATTATTGCCCATTACACACATGCACGCATAAAGTCAGTTTTTTCTACCCCAGATATATTTGACCTACATATTTTTCAAAATTTTTTCTAAGTATTTTGAGTTGACCTACATAAAAACTCTGAAAATATTTAGGTAGATACCTTGAAAATTGTAAAAATTTATTAAATTTTTGAAAAAAATCATAGAAAAATATAAAATTTCTGAGAAAAATATAAAATTTTCGAGAAAAACTCTTGAAAATTGTTGAAAATCTTAAGAAATCTTAAAAAATCTTAAAAAATTATAAAAAATTAAAAATTTTGAGTTGACCGACTTTTTTAAAAAAAAAATTTTTCTNTAAAAACCTCAAAAACTTATAACAATAAATAAATACTTACATTTTCGTCCTTTCGAAAGAAAATTTCCAGCATCAGGAATAGCAGAAGTATTTATTATATTTCCATCTAAAAGCATAAAAAAAATAATAATGATTATAATAGTAAACTATTACCATTTATTATATTCATGTCTACAGCTTGTCCGTCGATATTCATTTTAATTTGTTGATTAGTACCTAATAATCATATTAAAAATAATAAAATAATAAATTTACCAATAATTCCTCCAACGATCTTTCCGTCAACTCTTTGAATATTGTTGTTGTTGTTCATGTTGTTAAATATTGTTAATAGATTTTTAAAAGTGATGAAAAATGAAAGTGTAGACTATATAAGAGAGATATTATTAACCGACCAATGAAAATAGAGATAGGATAGGAAAAGACACTACATGTTTGCTTATACAAACCATGACGAAATAATGACCTTTACATGTCTTTATTACTCAGTGCTTTGTTACCTTGCACTGTGCATGCACTGAACATGTAATAGTATTACATAATAATTTTAAACAAAAAAATAATATTTTAAACCTAAAATAATAATATTTAACAAATAATAATAATATTTAACAAATAATAATATTTAACAAATGATATTTAACAAATAATTAAAATAGTCAACAAATAAAAAATCATACAGTATACATTTATTAACCATCAAATTTTTTATACAACAACCATGCCAAACAGTGTTGACCACATGTTTGAGTCAATGGATTTTGAAACATAGTTTTATTATATACAATAGGTTTCCCAATTGTTTGAAGTTTTGATATCAACAAAGCAGGATAATAGAAACCCATAGGATCGAATACGAATATATTACTAGGTTTCACATATATAGCTATCCAATGTTCTCCACCAAGATGAGGACGAATGAGTATTGACAATTATGGCTTGATTATTGCTCAAATAAGGAATTTTATCGAGAGGAAAAACTCCTACAAATTCATTTCCTAATATTTGTTTTCCAATTCGATTAACCTGAACAGAACTACTTTAATAAAATTAAACATTATCAAAAAACTTACTCCATGACAACTTTTTGTGTTTCTGTATACATTTATACTAGCACTGTTCTATTTGCAGTAATTTGAACTTCATTTTCAAATACTCCATATATTATAACATGTACCGATTCTGTAATGGCCTTTGCAAACTTAATATCCAGTCGTAAATTCCCGTTTGTGGTAGTTGACTCTGATTTAAATCAAAATCGGGAGCTAAAACAAATGTGAAAAATGGATATTTGCTTTTAAATTCTTCTAGAGTTATTCCACAATTCAAGTTTTTATCTAAATAACCCAGATTTCTAACAATACTCTGCATATATGTCGCACAGTAATTATCGCTTTCGAAATCTTGAGTATATGTTTCTCTATAATCAGTATTTTTCGACAAAGTCAATGAAGTAACACCAAAATTTTTGAAAATTGAGCTGGAAGCAGTATAAGATCCATTATATTGCGTTTCACTTTGAAATGTTACCAGAATAAAATTAGGCATTCTTCTGTCACAAAATATTTGTTCTTTATAGAATGATGAAGCACCTTTAGCAATAGCAAATTGTACAATTTCCTTTGTTTTTAAAGGATAAATTGCATGTTTTGAATTAAGACCCAATTGATGACCAGCTGATACTGACGGGTCTACTCGAACTCTTCTCACCAATAATTTTGCATCAACTAATTGGCATTTTGGTGCACCAGTTGCACTAGTAAGATATAATGCAGAATCGGACCTTTTCAATCTAATGTGTACATTAACTCCCTGGTAGCAAATATTTCGGTTGATCCATAAAATCAAGTTGTAATGATGAGCACATAGTGAATGATTTTGAGCCTTTAACCCACTTTTTTCTTTCATCATCTGTTGCTGCTTAACCCATAGGTGTAAGACAGGTATTTTTAGTATCAGAATTGCCTTGTGAATGAATGTATTATTTCCGCCCTCAATCTTGATATTATTAAATCCCAACACTGCATCTTTAAACAGAGTATGAAACATGAAATTGTTTGGTAATACATCTGCATTGGCATCCAAAACTTTTCTATCTTTATCTACAACCTTGATCTGAACAGTCAATAAAGTATCGTTCAAATCTAAATATTCAGTTTGCGAACCATTAATATAAAACTCGATATCATTTCTACTATCAGTAATTGAATTCATAGGAAAAACTTCCTCAAAGGCCCCAAATTCGATTACCGCTTGAGGCGATGGTCTATCAAATATACATAATTCGGATTTACCACAAATCATTTTGCAAATATAGTTCCATGTCCTTTCATTCGTTTGTTTATACGTGATATTCCATGTCCTTTACGTTTTGGAGCTGGGGCTGGAGGCGTATCTTTTTGAAACATACCTGCAACCCCGGGTAGAACCTTCCATAACTCAGCTAAAGCATTTGTTTTTAGGGATGGTAATATTTTCTGTTCATTCATAATAACATCTTTTGCAGTTTTCATGCCAAAACTACCAATACGTTTAAGAATAGGAAGTGCATATCTCCCTATTGTTTTTAACCAACCTGATCCGTACTGTTTACCAATAAAATATGGTAATTCACCGCCAGATTGGCTATCACTATACATACTAATAATATCGGAATTAGCCATCTACTTTACGAAAATGTAGTGTCAAATGAGTTTTTGAGTCTTTTGGGAAGTTTATAAGTTTTCCACTATCGTCACGAATATTTATTTCTATATTGTTTATACATGAGCTTGAAATTGGTAAATACATAGGATTATCTATATTTATATTGACAACTTCATCATGTTCGTATTTTCCAATCCATACCGATTTCAATAGAGGAACACTGGAATCACCAACTATTATAGGCTCAATAATATTAGTATATATGAACATTTGTTGATGATGTTCAAGTATTCTTGGTTTACGTATACCATCAGCTTTTCCTCGATATTGCTGCTTCTCTAATCCAAGTGTATTTGTCAAATTTTTATCAAATGTAACTTCGCATATATCATCATTCAAACTGAATGTAAATAACAAATCTTTCACAATGTCCAAACTTTTAAATATGTGTGAGCAATTGTACTTTAAATATTTAAGTAACACATCAAGTTTATCAATATAAAATTCGTCAGCAAAGGTGAATGATTCTTCAACTTCATTATTATACGACACTGATATTTTGATTTCTTCTCTCATTACACTGTTTGCTTCAAATAGATTAAAGCGTAATAAATATTCTGTTTCCATAACTTCATTTTTCAACTTATTGCAACCCATTCGTTTGGCATCTTCAATATATTCGAATGTTATTGTAAATGGTTTAAAATCACAACTGATATTTAATCCATCCTTGTAAAACATAGAGCAATGCTCATCTAATATTTGATTCGGAATATGATGTTTTATCATAATTACTGATAATAAAGATACTGCTACATGTTTTCATAGCGTTCCTTTTGAAATCAATCTTACATTGACTATAAAATGGGAATGTATTGTACACGAATGTAAAATCTTGCAGTGCAAAGTCCCAGTCACCATTTAAAGAAATCGGATTCTGGAGATTGACCATGAATTTACTGGCTTGATTATCTGGATGAATAAGCGGGCAACTAAAATAGTATAAAAATTCACTTTACTAGATCCTTTTCTGATATCCATGATGGGTTTTGGTAACCATGCCATTTAACGTAGTATTGTTTATCCTTGCCGACCTTTTAGTTTTCAATATCTTTTGAATTCTAAATACTTTTGGGGGAGGAATAACTTGTAATTCTTGCTCATAAAACTTTCCTTGTACAATATTGTTATCATAATCACTGATGACATACATTACAGGATTCTGACTAGTATTTATTTTTGAAATTACAAAGACTTCATCACTCCAATTTGTATCGAAATTTTTAATAAATGGTGATGCACTAATTTTACTAATTCTAACATGGTCACCGACTTTATATTTAGGTTTTGCAATTTTTACAGATTTCTTAGAAGTCAATGATGTTTTTGATGTAATATCAACCGGTCTCAATCCATTCAGTCCTCGATGTGATGAATGATTATAACTGGTTATTATTTTCGGTAAAACATTTACCCATTTTTTATTACCTTGATGCACGAATAATTTCTTTAATCTATCTCTCAATGTTCTGTTAAATCTTTCAACATGAGCAGCTTTGTATTGAGAATGTACCGAGTAATGGTTTATTTCCAATTTATTGAGGATTTGCTTGACTTTACTGTTATATACTAATAATAATAATAATAATAATAATAATAATAATAATAATAATAATAATAATAATAATAATAATAATAATAATAATAATAATAATAATAATAATAATAATAATAATAATAATAATAATAATAATAATAATAATAATAATAATGATAATAATAATAATAATACCTAAATCCGTTTGCAAGTTATTAGGATGTCCATCTTTAAATAAATCATTAACAGCTTTAGACATTTCATCTGCAGATTTTGCCTTGACGGGTATTGCTCGGGCAAACCGACTGAATACATCAATACATGTTAAAATATATTTATTCCTATTATTCCACCTAATAATGATATTGCTAAAGGTATCAATGCACCGATAAATCCCCCTTGTTGTTTATATATAATTTTTCTCATTTGTTGACGATTTTTATTATTTACTAATGATAGCAAAGGTTTCCTATGTTTACTCAATAATTGCTTTTTTGATTTACTGATTTTATCTTGCCTTTGACTACTTTAAGTATAATATCGAGTAAATCGTCGACAACATAATTTGGAAAAGATTGCAAAATACTGTTTCTTTTCATACTGGGTGCCTTTAACAATGTATTGAAAAACGGGAAGCTCCGATGATTTTTAACAACTTTTACTTTCTTAGTGGTTTTACTTTTAGGTTTAGGTTTAGGATTTTTCGAAATAAGATTCATTGCAGGAAAATTTTCTGTAATAAGTTCTTTAAATGGAGTATAACTAGTTGTTGGTGGAACTTTTGGTTGTTTTTTACTCGATATCCTTGTTTTTGAAAACATGATTTATGTGTTTTCAAATTTTTTTTGAACTTTGTTTATAAACCATGGCACCTTTTGAGTTGAAAATATCTGTTTTTACCCGTATATCATCAGGACATTGTTGTGTGAAATCGAGAAATATATACCCATGAGGTATTTTCGTAGCATCTTGAAATGCATTGATAAGAAAATTACGGTTATTAGGGTATGCTTGTCGTCCAAGAAAATGAATGACAGTTGCATCTCTAGGATTCTTGAAAATAACTAGATATTGTACATTTAAATTACGTGTTCGATGTGCACCACCTTGATGAAATAGATTTTGTGTTATGAAAATAACTGTTACACCAACATGTCTGCTGATTTTTGTGAATAAATTATTAAAATCCTTTTCTTTATTGGCTTCTTGATACAAATCATCGATAATGATCAAAGCTAGTGAATATAATGTTTATGATTTAGAAATACAATCGATAACCGTAAATTCCGATATAAGTTTTTCTTATAATTTAAATGAATTGGCTAAATTAATACCATGTGTTTACGAACCAAAATTATTTCCAGCTTTGAGATATATAAAATATAACCCTATGTGTGTAAATATATTCGCTAGCGGTAAGATAGTAATTCTTGGAATAAAAAATATTGATTACAAATGTATAGTTGATAATATCATATCTGAAATTAAATCAATAATTGAAGGAAATGCATTTTTAGATTTTTTATTATCACTTAATTAATTATTTATCATTGCAAATTCAATGCAATTGAAATGCATGATTCTGATTGGTCGAAATCTAATTGGCTGATGATTATTTATAACAAAATGTTTTCGGTTTAGTTGTCATTTATTCAACAAAAAAATGTACAACATACAAAGTTCCGCAATCACCTCAATGAAAGAGCATGCAAATTATGGTAATTTCAAATTTTTATTATTACATTAATATATATATATATATATATATATATATATATATATATATATATATATATATATATATATATATATATATATATATATATATATATATATATATATATATATATATATATATATATATATATATATATATATATATATTACAGATGAGTATCAATCAATTATCCTGCAAAGATTATGCTTCTATTATCCAGAATTAAATGAAATTCTACAAGATAGAGATCCAGCTATAATATATTTAATAAATGTATTAGTCATATTTGTTTTTTCTATTTATTAATGGCAACATAAATGCAAATGACATGCAAATTTAACAAAGAAAATCTATAAACAAACTTATAATATATAATAAACACCTTTCCATGGGATATCAAGATAGGAACCTGTTCAAATGTTCCACAACTACAAAATGTATTTTTTAAAAGAAGAAATCAATATGAAATTGGTGTCACCGATCAAGCTAATTCCTACCCAATTTCAATTTTTATCCGGCACACTTTCAATGATAGATATTAAATCTATTGATGAGGTTTTCAAACGGTTGAATACGAATCTATCTTGTAATCAACATGCATTTTTCAACAACCGATATGCAAGATTTTATGATGCTTTTGATGAAATCAGCTTCAAAGAAAACGAAAATTGGTATATAACAATTGCAATCCAAGGATATAAAGTTGATAATAATGATGTGTATTCTCCAATTTGGAAAATTATGTCTGCTAGACTTTCACAACTATTTTAATGTTATATTTAATAAATGTATTAGTCATATTTGTTTTTTCTATTTATTAATGGCAACATAAATGCAAATGACATGCAAATTTAACAAAGAAAATCTATAAACAAACTTATAATATAGTTTTAAAGTGTTATTAATGACTACAGAAAAAGGTTAACATGATTAATTAATTTTCAAATTATTTATTATTTAGAATTATTAATCAACTTTTTGTTGGCAAAATTAGCAGAAATATCTGGTGTAAAAATTGAGGATATATTATCTGTTACAAATGCATTAAATATCGGCTGGGTAGTTGAGAGTCAAGATTCAGGATTTGACGATCAGGAAGAAACTCAAGAAATTGATGACGAAATCTATGAATCTATAGATGAACCTATAGAGGAACCTAAAGATAATATTACGAATGATTGTATTGATCATGTCGTTGAAAATATAATGAAATGTGGAGATGATGATTGCGAATGTGTTAATAAATTTTGAAATTGAATTATTTTCATTTAAATATACTATTAAAAACAATAACATTAATTTTTATTCATATATCTACAGAAAATATACATTATAACAACTCCAGTTGTAAGTTTTATATAGTTTTTAAATTTCATTTTCTGTTCATCTATTTCCTTCGCATTTCTGGCGAGTTGATTCAGTACCCCCCATCCGCCATTGGCTTCAATCCATGGTTGAAACTTTGACTTGATTATCTAGAAAATAAATATTAATAAAATATAGATTATAAAAGTATTACTTCTTGAGACCACTGATAATAATGTTCCGAGTCCCATAAACTTTTTTCGATTATGATCTTCATATAAGCGAACCCTACTAGTATTCGGGTCCACTTCATCTCATCGTCACATAGGCAGTTAAAAATCCTATGAAAATATAATTTTTTCGTTTCGAGGCAATCGGAATTGAGCACATCCTCATAATCGATATGATTTCCTTCGATAATCTTTTCGGTCCGGTCCACCAGGAAACTCAGGCTTTCCATAATCTTCTTGTTGATAACTTCGCTTAAAAGATTTTCCATAAAATGAGACATTTCTACAATAATTTAAAATATGGTGTTTTATTTATACTAATACTGTATGATTTTGATTGGTTGATAGACTATAAATGTAAAAGAAAGGTTTTGATTTGATACACCATGAAAACTATATGCATATTGCTAATTATTATAACGAGTGTGAGCTAACACAATACTATGAATTTTATAATATTCGACTATGTTTTTAGTTAACCATGATTTGCGATAGAAATTTAAAATTATATAATTATATAATAATAATAATAATAATAATAATAATAATAATAATAATAATAATAATAATAATAATAAAAATAATAAATTTAGAAAATATGTGTTTTATTACATTATTTAATAATATCATTGTACCCTTGCGAGTTGTTGAACGTGACCAGTACCCATGTGAACAGTACCCATAGGGGAACAGAATATTTTGTCGGATAGACTCGGAGTATATAGATTAATAATAATAATAATAATAGTAATAATAATAATAATAATAATAATAATAATAATAATAATAATAATAATAATAATAATAATAATAATAATAATAATAATAATATATCAATAGATAGATCTTATACTAGACTTTAATATGAGCTATCGATGAGAACACTAACTTGTTGCATGTGTGGACACTAATATTATTTTTATACATTGTGTGTGACCATAAGGGGACAGAATATCTTGTCGGATAGACTATATATATGTGCAATAATTTTATTTTGTCAACTTAATCGTCAAAATAAGTTTTTTAAAATTTAAAATACCGCAACGTAATATATTTAAAAAGTATGATGTGTCTTTGTTCAATTTTTTTTCCTTTGTTATGCAATATGTCTTTGTTACGTAATATGTCTTTGTTTCAATGACCTTGATGAGTCATATGTTTTTGTTACGTAATTTAAAAAAAAACCCCCTCCCCCGGTGGTACGACTCATATGTCTTTGTGACGTCATCGATGACGTCATATGTCTTTGTTCCCGGCTCCACACATTACCCTACTAATGTAACCTAAACTAAAATCTAAATTAAAATTATTTAATGTTATAAAACAATTTTGGAATATTTAAAATCAAAATTAAATACTTAAAATTATTTTTCGAAATAAAAGTTTGGTGCGTATCCATTTTGTAGGATTCTATAATTAGATTTATGGAGAATTGACCCTTTGACGCCCATTGCCAGAGCAAAAGCCATATTCCGTCATCTGTTGGATTGGATTTTGTTTAACCTTTCGGCTTTTTTGTTCCTTCCCAATTTCTGGCTTGCACCACTATTAAACCCGCATTCATTGATGTAAATCAATTTCTTATTCCTCCGTCATTCTTCCAGGAATTGAGTTACAAACTGTAATCTCATTTCCATGACGCGATCTGAATTACGTTCAGCGACACATGACCTATTGCAACATGCCATGATGCTTATATTGTGCTCGTGAAGAAAGAAGGGTTGCTCCCGTAGTACTGTCCTTAATATGAAGTTAATCGAGAGGCAGAAGAGGGTCATAGAGAGTGGGCAGCCTTGCTTAACGCCTTTGACAATTGGCACCGAACTGGACAATTCACCTTCGCATTCAAAGATGGTGCTGACGTTGGAGTACATATCCATGATGAGGTTGATGGTCTGTTGCTGAAGGCCCATGTGTTATTATTATTAATGTTGATTTTATTATTTGTATTATTAGTTTTATTTTTATTGTCATTATTGTTAATATTATTAAAAATTAAAGAATTATTATCATTAGAATTTATTGTTATTATTATTATTATTATTGTTTTATTATTATTGTTTTATTATTGTTATTATTATTATTATCAAAACAATCTTCGCTTCCATATTTCCGATTTAAAAAATCTACAATTCCAGAAAACAACCAAAATTTACCAGTAAAACAAAATAATTCCTGCTCTTCCATTAACAAACAATCAACCAAAGTCCACACATTAAAGATCGATCCAAATCTACCATTACAAAAAAATATAACCTATAACACACAAAAAATACAACTCACCCACTACTCGCGTCCGTGTGCGATACAAGAAAAACTATGCAAAATCGGCTGAAACATTTCCTTCACTTCTTTCTCTCGTCCGAACTCCAGAGCATTATTCTTCAGCTCCTCAAATTCGTTCATTACTTCCTCTGCCTCGAACTCAGCATCTGATACTGGACTTCCCCCCTGCCAGACCCAAGACCAGATGTAACGTAGCTTCTTTCCTAACATTATAATCTGCTAAAGTTACGCCATCTTTTAATATTTTACCCGCAAAATTAAGTTTTTGTCGACCTGGGGGTATCCCTTCTTTTTCATAATTCAATACTTCCCGAACAAAAAATGCCATTGATTTAGCTAAACAACCTTTTTAAGCAAAAAAATCTACAATTAAAAATTCACAATTTCATAAAAAACCATTCTTTATAATAATAATAATAATAATAATAGTAATAATAATAATAATAATTATTCTTAATAATAATAATTATTATTATTATTATTACTATTATTATTATTATTATTATTATTATTATTATTATTATTATTATTATTATTATTATTATTATTATTATTATTATTATTATTATTATTATTATTATTATTATTATTATTATTATTATTATTATTATTATTATTATTATTATTATTATTATTATTATTATTATTATTATTATTATTATTATTATTATTATTATTATTATTATTATTATTATTATTATTATTATTATTATTATTATTATTATTATTATTATTATTATTATTATTATTATTAAATCCTATTGCTATTATCAATAACAGTGCAGTCATGCGCAATACCAAAACATAAACAATATCATCTATCAATCTCATCATTGCAAAGGGATAGTTAATATTTTAGTATAATAGAGAATAGATTTGATATAAATAAGGTAGATAAGGTAGATATAAATAAGGTAGAGGGATAGATAATATATAAGGAAATATGGGGGTATGTGTTAGTCTTTGTAGATGTGTTCTCTGTATATGTGGTAGCTGCTTATTACGGCTGCTGTACAGGTTTTTTTTGCTAGAGTTTTAATTTCTGCTTTAGTCAGACCAATTATCCTTAGGTCTTTGTCGTTCTTTCTGTCCATGTGCCAAGTGTACCAATAACAAGGGTAAGCAGAGAGGTCTTGCAGTTGTGTGCATGGCCTATATCAATTGCTAAATTTTTGTACTTCTCGAAGTTGTTATTCCTAGCTTGTTCAAAATTTGTTTCATTTTCATAAGGGAACTTTATGTCGAGAATATGTATGAGTTTATTCCGCGGGGTTTTAATAAGGAGGTCAGGCTGGTGTTGATGCCCATTGGGGTTTGTTCGATGTCAATATCGTATTTATGTTCGAGAAGGAAGTCAGAGACAGCTTGGAGCACATTTCTATGTTTGTTTCGGCGGGCATTGGATTTAGCAGGGCAGTGGTTAAAGATGTGTGCTTGTGTTTCAGGATGAGCGTAGCAGTGCCTACATAGGGTAGATTTCTTAGATTTTATTCGACGGGGTGTATAGTTTAATTTTAGTATGTTATTGCATGCACGGATCAGTCAGGGTCAGTCAGAATGTTCGTTTTAAAGAAAAAACTAGCAATGCTACTACTACCGATGCTTTTGGCTATACGTCCTTGACATTTGATTTCGGACCATCTATCGGCATAAATGAGGCTAATAAAAGAATGGATTTCAGATGAGGTATCTTTAAGGTTAGAGGAGGGGAAGTAATTAATTCGGTCTTTGTATTTAATCTCCAGTTGGTAGAAATTTTTGAAAAAGACTATTTTAGTAGAGATCCCATATTTGAGCCGCAGTCTTATGGATGATTTCCTGAATTTTGAGAAGAGAGATTTGGATGTAAAGGTTTTAGTGGATTCGCCATTCAGCCAAGAGATTGCAGAGTTGATGTTGCCATTTCCTATGGCATGGCAGAGTTCAGATAAGACGAGGTTGCGAAAATCAGTGTCGGTTGAGTTAAGGGTACTTATAAGGTGGACAATTCCTTGGATAAGGTATTCATCAATGAGGGATGTTATACCCAGTCCTCCAAGTTTGATTGATGCATATAGGAAGTTGTTGTTGAGCTCACAAATTTTATCGCCAATGGCATTTTTGATTATGGATTTTAGTCTTTGGGTGGCGCCCCTATGGGGTAAGCCTGCATTATTTTTCCGGTTTCTTTCAGAGTCGAGTACACTGTGGTGGATCTCGCAGTTGCGGTAGATATAGGTAAGGCGAGAGTGAATGAATATTTTGTAGGCATTAAGTTTTTGGGATGCAGGTGGGAGGCAAGAATCGTTTTGGTATCAGTTAGGGCATTTTCAAGTCTCCTCAATGTTGTGTCTTACCTTATACGTGAAATCAACTCCAAGGTATCGGTAGAGGTTAGAGTCATCAACTCTGGGGAGGAGTTCGTCGTATATGCGGATTGGGCTATAATTGTCATCATGGTTGATATGAAAGTATCCGGATTTCGAAGGCTTAAAGCGAAGGTTAACTTGTGAAGCAAGGTATGTCGTTTCGGAGAGTGCCAGGTTTATTGAGTAGTACGAGTCCGAAATCAGTAGAATATCATCGGCATAGGCAAGGATGCTAATGTTGTGCCCATGGAATAGGAAGGGATGGTTTTTAAGACATGTTGGAGTATGAAGTCGATACAAAGCAGAAGATTGTCATAGATAAGAGGCAACCTTGTTAAACTCCTTTTACAATGGGGACAGATGGGGAGCGTTCTCCTTCACATACAAAAATAGTTTTCATATCGTTGTACATGTCATTTATAAGTTTAATTGTGTTTGGGTTGAGTTGTGTTTCTCATTATGAGTCCCATATTGGTAAGGGTGTGCCATATAAGAGTGAGGTAAGGATCCGAAAGCATCGGAAATATCGAGCCATATGATATGGAGGTCAGTTTTATTGCGGATTGCAGCATCTTTGACAAGGAATCGTTTTAGAGAAGTGTGGCCTCAATGATGTATTAATATTAAAAGGTTTTTGGATTTGCCTTTGGGGCAAACTATTTAGTTGAGTAGTTGGGAATTTGGCATTAGTGTTGGGGTTGTTTATTTCTATGGTGGTATTAATGGGGATAGGGAGATTAATTTCCTTAGTATTGCATGCATCTATTGCATTAAGATGGGAGTTACTATCTGGTGGAGTAGGTGTATCTTTAGGTGGGGCAGATGGGGTTTTGGCGCTTTGTTCAAGTGTTTCAATAGTTTTCATTAGGGTCAGATAGTGGTCCGGGTTTTTCTTAAAGCTATTCCAGTGAGCCTGGGTTAATATATTTAATTGCTTTTTAAACATTTTATTATTATATTTTGGACTATAGGAAGTAAGGGGTTTAGTTATGCGTGTCTCACTGTTATGTCTATGGTTAATAGGGACAGAGTCTAGGTATGCGAATCGGTATTTTTTTGGATTAATATTTTCATTAATTTTATTTATTTCACAAAGAACTGATTCACAGTCTGTTGTATCATTATTTAGATTAATTATAAGGCTATTGATAAATGGACGATATTTTCGCACATCACCACTAGCCATTTTATTATTTAATATTTTGTTAATGATAATTCTTATTCTATTAATCATATTCTGGATGTTAGGAGAGGTGATCCTATCATTTTTCATGAGGCATTCAATCATGTGGCATACGAAGAAGGCTGATTCATTAGGAGTGCTGCATCTAGGATATTCAAGGTATTGAAGATGGATATTAATAGGAGAGACAATTTTCTGTAGATCAAGGATGGTTTCAAGAATGCTATTGGCAAGGGAAAAGTGGATAGAAGGGCTTTCATCAGTTGTAGGGTCAATAAGTACTGCAAGCTTTCGACGTTTGTCTAGTAAGAAGAAAAACCAATTGTCTTTAGCATGACACATTGGCATGATGATCTCATTCCAATCAGAGAAGTCTTTGAAAGGAAAGGTTTCAAAGAAGGTTTTGAAGTTGTGTTGTATAAGAGCATTACCTATATAGGGGTCTACAAAGATGGTAGTTGGTCTGATGGCAAAGGAGAAGATGAAGGCCTTGATAGAATGCTGTGACCATCATGCAGCCTCCTTATCGATATTATTAGTAAATAGGATATTGTCAGGTATATCTCTTTTTATGATTTCATTATTTAGAGGTGATAGGATTGCTTCTTGGGTATCCAGAATATCATTAAAAAGGTTATTTTTATTATTAATATTTACGTTATTATTGTGGTCATTATCCATGAGGCTATTAGAGTTCTCCTTATTGGGGTGATTACTCTCGATATGATTTTTAGAGTCTTGATATTTCATCCACTCTCCACAGAAACAATAAATTTTTAAGTTGGTATCAAATTTTAGGTTCTTATGGTATTTTCCCATATGACTATTTATTATGTCTAAGGGTGTGTCAATGTCGAAAGAATGGAAGCATTTGTTGCAGTTTTTGTTAAGGTTGTGGCATAAAAAACGATTAGAGGAGGCGATTTTTAGGGTAAGAATTTTAAGAAAGTCTTTGCTCACACTACAATGGTGCTCGAATTGGTCGATATGGTTATAGGGATTTCTAAGCGTTATGGTGTTCAGAGTAGATCTGCTTTCTTCCCCTTTGGGTCTACATTGGTGGCAGTCAATTAAAGAGTTGTAGGTTATAGTGATGTTATGGATTTCTTTGGCGTGCGATATAATCTTATCAATATCATTGGCAGAAATGTGTCCACAAAGGAAGTATAGTGACATCCACGGCACTGTATTTTACCTCGCAAGTCAAAGTAGTATAAGATCTCGTCATTTAAGTCTTTAGACATGGTATCTTTCAATATTTTGGTTTTTCTCGATTTTATGAGGTCTAAGGTAGGGGGCTTAAGGGTGTATGTTTTGCCTTTAACCTCTAGGCTTTTTTGGAATTTCTTGTCATTTCTATGGTGGATGGGAGTGGATGTAGTTGCATACATTGATTTCCCTTTATCAGAAGGTAGAGTGTCGTTTATATTTTTAAGATTTGAAGGTTTAAGTTCGGGGCTTTTAGGGATAGGAGATAGTCAAGGTTCATAGTGTCTATAAGAGCGGCATATCTATTATTAGCCATATTAATGATATTAGTTTTAGCTGATATTAGTTTCTCTGGGAGAGTGGGTAAAATCTCAGAGAGTGCAATGCCTACAGGTGATGTAGATCTTTCAGCATTAAGTATTATTGATTTCACTTAAATCAGGAGTATTTACGTCAGTTGTAGGTGAGTTTTCTATTCCTACATCATCTGCAGGAATCGCCCTCTCAAATGATACCGAGGTCAATTGTCGATAATTAATATAAAGTATATAAAAAAGATTTCTAATAATAAAAGAGTTTACATTTTTATGGTTATTTTTTAATTGAATATGAATATCTTTAAAAAGGTATTTATTGAGGTTTATTAGGATGGTATTATAATTATTAATGAATTGCATATTATTGTGGCAGGGTATAAGCTTAAGGTCAAAGGGTGGTTTGTCGCTATTGGTCGGCTCAAGGATATTAATCAGTCTGTGGTAATTGTTATTAAGGTCCTTAAAGAAAGAGATATAGGTGGAGGTAAGCATTTGTGGGTTTGCAGAGTTAAGATGAAGAAATTGTTTTTTAACTTCTCTAAAAAAATTGGTTCCAATTTCATCCAATGTTAGTGAGGTATTCAGGGTTAGAGTTTTTATGAGAGGCTGTAAAGTATTCAGTAAGATTATTATTGTCGTTGCAAGATACAGATTTGTGAGGAGTGTTTTCTCGTGTTCCGAAGGTGGATATAAGGGCTAAAGAGAAAGTGTGAATATATTGATGATATTTAAACAAAGAAAAATTCTTTGTTGAAATAGCATCAATATTAGAATTAATTAAATTAATTAAGTCTTTTTTTAAATTAGATGCTTTGGTTTCATTAGTTTTTTCATTTTTTAAATTATAAATAATTAATTTATAAATAATATCAGAAAAGAAGGCATTAAAATTGTCTATATGTTTTTTATCATGTTGAGAAATACAATAAAATAAATTAGAATTGAAATTTAAATGATGATAATAATTAGAATATTTATTATTAGAGTAATTAGTATTTGGATAAGGAGTATTTGGGATTTTAAGGTTATTGTTAGTATTTAATTTGTTTAAATAGTTATATAGATTTTGGTTACTATATAAATTATTATTTAAATTATCATTTAGGTTCAGGTTTGATTTATTATTATTAAAGTTTAATTTATTTAAATGATTGTATAAATTCTGATTATAGTTACCGTTATTATAAAGATTGGGCGCTATTCCTGTTAAAATTATAATTAATTGAATTTGTATAATCAGTGAAAATAATCAGTGTATAATCAGGTCCTCCGATTTTTTCCCAGTGCAAGGAATGTTATATAGCAGTAATTCTGCTAAGCACTGGGAAACGGCGGTTTTGATAATTTCATTAAATTAATTTAAAAATTATAGTTCTGGTTTGAGAATAAATCTGATTGTTTCGAAAGTAATTTTATAAGTAATCGTGCTTTGCTTATTATTATTTTTATTACTAAAATTATTATTATTTTTTATTATTATTAAAAATATTAATATTATAATAATAATTACTATTATTAATATTATTTTAATATTATTATTTTTTGGGACTGATGGCTAAGTGGGAATTTACTTTTTGATTTATGGTTTTGAAGTTTAGGTATGAGGTTCAATTCCAAGTATGGGCGACTTTTTTCAAAAATTAATTTTGACATGTTATTTTTAATACAGATCAAATCAGCATACTTTATTTGCTATAAATTGAAATTTTCATAAAAAATTTCATCTATTGACCATTTTTAATATAAGGTATGCAAACGTTATGAAATGTATAAAAGAAGGAAAATGATCTATTTATAATACATAGAAACTATTAGTAGCAGTAGTAGTAGCTGTCGCTGTCGTGGTCGTAGTCGTGGTCGTAGTTGTGGTCGTGGTTGTATTTTAGCATTAGTCGTACTCGGTTGTATTAATAGTCAATAGTACTGGATGTTCACATATAGTAGTCGATGTGTGTGTGTGTTGTTGTATGAATAGTACTGGATCCTCACATCGAGTAGTCAATAGTACTGGACTCTCACATAGAGTCTTAGAGGTGTGCGCGCGTTGTTACAGTTAGCAACCAGTTACCATATTTATTATTATTATTATTGCTCACTGCAGACTACATTTATTGAGGGCAATTATTATTATTAGAGAGATATGTAGCTGCATGCTCACTGCAGACTACAAGGAATATTAATATATTATTATTATTTTTATTATTAAATATTATTAGAGGTGTGTGTGGTGTTACAGTTAGCAACCAGTTACAGCTCTGCCATAGTTATAATAATATAACAACTACATTTATATTACGCAATAGACACGCGAATGGCCAAAACTACATATTTATTTATTATTATTATTATTATTGCTCACTGCAGACTACATTTATTGAGGGTAATTATTATTATTATTATTAGAGAGATATGTAGCTGCATGCTCACTGTAGACTACAAGGTATATTAATATATTATTATTATTATTATTATTATTATTATTATTATTTTTATTATTATTATTATTATTTCAACTAATGTAGATGCTACAAGGAATATTTTAAAGCTATAGTTTCTTAATCACTTTTTAAACATTTACATAATTTTCGTCATAATAATTTCATTATTTTCATCATAATAATTTCATCAGCACCTCCTTAAGTTGTAGTTCACAAGATAGCAATGGGCGTATTGATGCATACACGTATTTGAAAGTATCATATTCTAGGATTGCTTCTTCAATATTAATATTATTTTTGTAAATGTCGCAAAAATTTTGAAAAGATTCTTTATTTTCTTCTGATATTTGTGATGGATCAAGGACAGGAGAATAAAGCAACAGTGTTATGAAAATCATTAAAACGTTCATCGAGTTGTGTTACAAGTGTATCTAAGACAGTGAAATACGTTTCACATTTGAATCGTGTAGTTGGATCATCAACCTTTTCATCTCTGTTAAGTTCACCTGCCATGCTTTTCCTTTTTGCAACTCGCTTTTCTTTAAATTCTGTTTCAACATCTAGTAAGGAACAATTTTTGATAATAAATGATTTTACAGCAACATTTAGACTCTCATCAAAAGCTTTATCACTTCTCATATCAGCAAACTTATTTCTGGCAACATAAATCAATTGTTTTGCAAACGCAATATCAATGTCCTTTCGTTGCAAATAGTTTGATAACACAAAGATATTATCTAACAACCTTTGTAGAAATAGGATCAGAAAAACAAAAGAATATTTTGTTATCAAAATAGATAGTCCCATAGCTTCTGCTCTGATACTTTCTTTGTGTTCTTTTGATTCCCCAAAATTTATATCTTCTAGAGTATATATAATAGCGGAGAATGATCCAACAACTGCATCAATTGCATGCTTTCAGCTTGCCTATCTTGTATCAGAAAGTCGTATTTTAGTATCTACTATCGATTCATATCGAGACTTTTGATGTTCTTCGAGAATATGTAGTCGTGGTAGACTTGATGTAAGGAAAGTATACAACTTTTCTGTTGTACCAAAAAACAACTAAACATCACTGTTAAGAGACATTGCTTCAATAGTCACCAAATTCAATGCATGAGAACAACAGTGAACAAAAATGGCATTTGGTGAAAGTGTCTTCATCTTAGTTTGAAGACCATTTTTAATCCCAGACATCACAGTGGCACCATCATATGCCTGTCCTCTACAAAGTGTAATGTCAATGTTTCGCTTTTGTAACTCCGTTAATAATATATCAGAAAATGCTGCAGCATTACTGTTTTCCAACGTGTAGAAGCTTATAAATCGTTCAACAACTTGTCCTGATTTTAACACTAATCTTAAAGAAACTGACATCTGATCAACTCTGGATATATCAATTGTTGAATCAACAATTAGAGAAAAGAATTGTGCAGACCTAACTTCATTATCAATATTTGCGGATAATTCTGAGGCAAGTGATTGAATTAGGTCATTTTGTACAAAAGTATCCAAAGTGGAATCATATTTAGCCAATAAAAATAGCAATTCACGAAAATTTCCAGTATTACTACACCTGTCAGAGCCAGAATGTTCTGTGTGTCCTATAAATGACAAACCTTGTTTTACTAAAAACAACGTTGCATCTACCATTCGTTTCAAAACTTCTCGATTTTTTTCAACTTGATAACGCTCCTGACTGATCAAACCAGATATCACAGTTTTATCATTTGAAATGCGATATTTAGCCAGCAAATATTGACATATTGCACTTGGATGTTGATTGGAAGTTTCATGTTTAACGATTTTTTCCATGCCTTTTTTCCAGTTATAAACCCGAAAATTTGGGTCGGACCATTCCTTGCTATAATTTTCAGTTTTACAATCAGCGAATAACCAGCAAGCTTGGCAATGCATTTTTTGATTTGTTGGTGAATAGACAAGCCAATTTCTTTCCTCCTTCATACTACCTTTTCCAAAAAAATTTCTGTACCAAGAAATTTGAAACTTGCGGAAATTGAAATGGTTCATTGAGTCCAGGTTGACATGGTCCGATTTCAAACAGGGCCCATACTTTTTTTCATCCCAAAAATTAATGTTCTTGCCAACGGATTTTATTGGACGATAGCTCCTCTTAAAGCACAGTGCGAGACTTTTAGGAATAGCTATAGATTCCTATCATACGATGACTCATCATATTTTTTAGAACGATGACTCGTCATATTTTTAGAACAAAGACAGTGACTCATACTATGACGCACCATATTATTAGAACGATGACTGATCTTATAACTCATCATATTTTTAGAACGATGAATCATCACATTTTACGAACAAAGACAGTGACTCATACGATGACTCATCAATGTCATTCTATTTTTAGTAATAAAGACATCTATTTTAGTAACATTTTCGATCCGATGTTTTAATTATAGATTACGTAATATTTTAACTTATCATTATTATTGGGAAAGATATTAACGCTCTCGCGTAAGATGTTATTTTCAAAATTATTTTTATTATTTTCAAAGTTTTAATCAATAATCAATCAAAGAGAAATCTTCGTGTCTCCCGCATAGTACTGATGAGAGCCAAAAGCTCGAAACTAGTCTACTATTGGGATTTGCACTGGGTATCACAAAGCTTGTACTGTTTATTTTATTCAAGTGAGACATCCGACAAAAATATTTTACACCATTACTTTGAAAGTCAAAAATGCTAAAGGTAATCAGATGCACTTGTAAACAGTTTCTGTGTATCGACTAATTTTTTAGTCCGCAGAGGTGATTATGATTTTTCATACGCCATGTTTACAAGTTTACAGATTTTTTCTGTGACCAAGCTATTTTGCAAGCGATGTGATTTCCAGTGTACCGGGGAAAGTATGCAATAGAGTTGAATCAACAATATTGTATACTTACCTGGCGCAAAGAGAAATCTTCGTGTCTCCCGCATAGTACTGATGAGAGCCAAAAGCTCGAAACTAGTCTACTATTGGGATTTGCACTGGGTATCACAAAGCTTGTACTGTTTATTTTATTATTATTATTATTATTATTATTATTATTATTATTATTATTATTATTATTATTATTATTATTATTATTATTATTATTATTATTATTATTATTATTATTATTATTATCATTATTATCATTTGCAATTATTCATAAAACCTTTCTACGTAAATTTCATGATTTTCAACATTTTCATCATTTGCATGAATATTTTAATATTTTTCAATATTTCTTTACTATTATTATTATTTTAAATTATTATTTTTACAGTTATTTTTAAAGTTCTTCATCTTATTATTAATTTTAATATTTTCAAAGTGATTTTCAAAGAATTATTATTATTATTATTTTATTTTAGAAGTTTCATTATTATTATTTACTTACATATTCATAAAACTTAATTTCTATGTCAATTTCATGATTTTCAACATTTTCATCATTTGCATTTTTTAATAATTATCAATATTTTCAAAATTTTCAATATTTTCACGATTTTTAACACTTTCATGATTATTTCAGGAATTTTTTCATCAAATATTCTTTTCAAAGAATTATTTTCAAATTATTTTCAAAGTTTTAATCAATATTATTATTATTAATATTATTATTATTATTATTATTATTATTATTATTATTATTATTATTATTATTATTATTATTATTATTATTATTATTATTATTATTATTATATATACTCCGAGTTTATCCGAACAAAAAAAAATATTCTGTCCCCCTATGGGTAATGGTCATAAAGGTACTACTCACAAAGGTACTGGTCACATAGGTACTACTCATATTCAACATGTTATTAATTCAACATGTTATTATTATTAAATTCTGACCAACTTAAATCAATAAAGGGGTAGAACAAAAATATATTACGTTGCAGTATTTTAAAATTTAAATATATTTTAAAATCTTATTTTGACACTAAAGTTTACTTAATTAACAAAGACATAATTATTGCACATGCTTTGCATAAATATTATTATTTTTTAAATTTTCAATATTTTCTTTTTTTAGTGAAAAATCTAAAATATGGTGTACACACACAACCCATTATTATTATTATTATTATCAATATTAAAAACCTAGAATATTTTCTACACACACAACCCATTAACAATTATTATTATCAATATTAGTGAAAACCTAAAATATTTTCTACTCACATATACAACCCATTAAACGTTATTATTTTATTATTATTATAATTAGTCAAAAACCTAAAATAATTTTTACACACTAAGTTATGGGGTAGAGAATTATTATATGTTTGCAGTATTCTGTGTTTGCCTTTACAGGAAATTGTCAATAAGGAGCGATAATTTTATACACACATTCTATATACACATACCTTGTTTAACATGGATGTATATAGTCAGAGTTTATCCGACAAAATATTCTATCCCCCTATGGGTATTGCTCATATGGGTAATGGTCACAAGGGTACTACTCACACTCAATATGTCGCAAGGGTTTTCGATCTTAAAGCATATTATGGTTTATTAAGGTTAGTAAATAAAACTTATCACACATACTATTTTTAATAATATTTAAACGATAAAAATCAAGACAAGAGAGGACAAGGCAAAGTTTATGCATTTAGTATTGCCAGGCCTAATGAGCAGTGATCAAATATCTGTGCCTGAAAGACACAGTGGATATTTGTTCACGTCGACAAGGGTCGTCTGTGCCTCCCCCAAGTGGGGTCAGAAGAGCCTGGGCATTATAGTTTTCCGTACGGAACATTACGCCTAGCATGGGTAGTCAACTATCCAGCACATTCGAAACGTATAAAAATACATTAGGGAAAAAGAAAAAAGATATTGGTCTAGGTTTAGTAGAATATTTACGATGTCCATTTGAAACTGGATCAGAAAACTTTAGAACGAGTGCATTAAGGCGGAAAATCAAAGGTAGATTAAAGGTCGACTGAGTAACTAGATCATTCATTTTATTCCACTCAGGCGTAAAGAACAAACCGAAAGTAAAACTGGTAAAGAAAACGAAAGCTTTATCCTCGAATGATGATGGCGATGTTTCCATGGATTCCTCGCTCAGCGATATCGATGATGAGAGCAAATCCGATGGGGAAATCTCAGGAATCGCTGAGCAAATCGATAGAAAAACTCGTGAAAAATCAAATGGGAAATCAGCGAAAAAAGAAAAAGTGTCGAGTGAAAAGGAAATTTCTCAAACAACGAAATCCGAAACTGCAAAATCGATTGAATGTGCAAATGCAGATAAAGAAGCCAAGCGCTCCTTTTCATCGAGTTCTCAGCAGGAAATCTCTGATGAATTGTTGAAAGAGAAAATTACAGCGATTCTCAGCGGTGCAGATCTGAGCAAAATCACTCTCAATCAAGTTTGTGATGGAGTTGTCGATCAATTTCCCGATATCGACCTCGTGTTGCGGCGGCCGCATATCAAATGCCTCGTCAAGCAAGTAGGAGCAGCTTGGAAGCTTTGATGGTGTTGATAATTTATGGGTTATATTCAGGTCATCGATCAATCTTCCTGAATATATGGGCAGCTTCTCCTCCTCCTTGTTGGTGTTGTTGTTGTTGCCATAGGCATTGGGGAACCTTTGGGCAATCAGATTGCAGCTGTAATAATTATATATTTATGTCTTTCTCGTTTGGCTTTGTATGTGTGATTTTATGTGTATTTATCCGCATTTATTCTCTGTGTGTGTGTGTGTGTGACCGTGCGCATTACCGCATTATGTTCATTGTGAAATTCCATCAAGCATTTACCATATCTGAATTTCATTACAATTAAAGAATGTGTTATCTTGTTATTTACCCCTTAGCCCGGTGTCGCTATCAGCCGAAACCAAATTGGTAATAAACTGGCAAATAATGTTAAACATTATTTTAACGTTAAAATTATAATTAATAAATTCAATTATTTAAATATGCATTATTTATCGGCGCATTTAAACAAAACTTTAGCATTTATAAAATTGTTTATAAAAAATATTCACTTTATTTAAATTTAATTATTTGAATTCCCAATGGAGAATTGCTAGATAATTTATTCCCCGAATGTCACTGGGAACTATTTAGGGTGGCTGAAAATCAATGGCAAGTGAACTCTATCTCCAAAATTAATTTCCATTGACTCAAATATGACAATGCGGTCTAGCAGTTTATCTTTGTCGGATTTACGCAACCGAATCTGTTGAGTGAGAATTGTATTGTCGAAATGAATGTGATACAGCATTATAATCATCACCATGTTGGCTTGAACTCAACAAATAAAACAGTGAATTCAAAGAATATAATGTAGGGATTGGTTGCCCTAAGTTTCCTCCTTATTTCCTAAATAATACCCTTTAACGTTTGATGCTGAGGCTTATATTCAATTTAATCCTTCCTTGAGGGTTTCCAAATATTTCATCCAAAACTGATTGTTAACTCAATAAATTAATTCCTCTCAATCTATTTAGGAGAATAATCCGCTTTCACTGGCACAAATCAATAAAAATGTTTTAAAATAACTTCCGTTTGTTGGGTTTGGGTTAGCTTAAAAGCATATGTTGTAGCCATCGTGGTTAGGTTATAGGAAATATTAAAATTAGGGATAAATAAATACTAGGAATAGTATACAGCAAGTATAAGTCATTTTCTATAATTAAAAATATGCTAAATAGAGTACATAAGCTGTTCATTCTCAAATTCATAATAACACATAATCATTTTATTTCCGAATAATAACAATTTTTCCGTGTCCATACCAGGAGATAATGTCATCATTGAACAACCTAATGGTCGCTTCTCGGTTGATTGGGTAGAAAACTGCTTAATATCCGCAACAGAACGACTTATTATGTCGCAAGGCATTTCATATCCATGTTTATATCTAAATCGAGCTGCTTCATTTGTGCACAACATACTTCAGATCGATAATCAGGGATCATGCCAGTCATAACACCTCCAGTACTTTCAGTAATATTAAACAATCTTATAGCTGAACTCTTCTCAATCATTTTATCTGGAACCTGTCTTTGTGTAGCTACACATAAATTTGATCTCATATTATTCTTTTCTGAACAAAAAACAATATCGATTCGGCCATTTTGATCTTGAGCAAATTTCAACAAATTTGTTTGATCCATATTCAACTCACCAGGTACAGATTGAACTAATTGCCGGTCTCGAGATAATGTGATTCTAGAAAATCCATTACCCAGAATTTTAATAGATTTGATAGATCTGATAACATCGTCTTTACAAATAGTTTCTATTTCCATTTTGCTGCGGGTTCTATTCAACCTTGCCACTAAATCATCGAGATCCATCAATCCCCCGTTATATTTAGATGTTGCCATTGTAATTTCAATTATTCAAAAAACCAATCCAATTCCATACCATTAACACCATTAATCATCGATCACCATTTCAAAAATCCATAAAAAAATTCTAAATTCTCTTGCTCGCGTCTGTGTGTGCACACAGCCAAAAAACAAAGAAAAAGAAAAGCGCACACAGACGCGAGATCAGATTAAAAATTTCTACATTCTCAATTTTACGCGTCTGTGTGCGCACACAACCAAAACAAAGAAAAAAGCGCACACAGACGCGAGACAACTAATAATTTACCATAAGCATTAGATATTGGGAATTTAGTATAAATTGAGAAAGTACTTTAGAAAAGGTCGACAATAAACTCAGGACATTGAGCAACAGTTGGAGGTGTTAGTATTGTTGGTGACATTATTTGTAAGTTAAAATTTCTTACACTGACTTCAAGCGTGTCTTTGACAGACCCACAATTAACACGGGAAATTTCATCAAATATCACAAATATTTTCACAATGATACAATTGGCTCGACAAGCTGACTATCGATTATACAATGCTTATTACAACACTATAGCACACGCGTATAACCTTGATTTGACAAATATCTTAGAACTGAGGAGTGGAATAATTGGTAATTTGATTAGATGTATTCTTATTTGATTGGATTTACTTGCCGAACTTTACTCTGTCATCAACTAAATAAGCTCGTGCTGCTTCCATTTATTTCTGTTTTCTGACAAATTTCCTCTCCTTCGATTTTCTTCAAATTCTCCAAATAAATTTAATATTATATCTCAAATCTTCTGTCGCAACTCTGTTCCACAATATTCTGACTCGAATGTTTCGTCGCAAATATTCACCTTTATCTGTTTTCCTCGTAATCGTTTCTTTAATTATTTTTCAAATCGTTCTCTAACTTGTTCACCAAATTGTTATGTAAATCATTCTCTAACTTGTTCTCTAAATTATTCCCTTGCTTGTTCTGACTGCTTCTGCTGTGGTACCTCCTTTTACACCTCATTACTTTGTGGCACTTTTGCTTATCTTGAACATTAAATCTGTTAATTTTGTAACAGTATATTAAAAATTTGAATGTTTCTACTAATAAGTAGCAAGCGATGTCATTATAATATTTTCGTAGCAATAATATTTTATAAATTTCAATATTTCTTCTAATGAATAGAAAAGTGAGCTATATAAAGCTAATCTGAAAAACAAATGTAAATGGATCAATGTGAGCAATGATAAATCATCTTAAACTTGTTAACAAGATTTTCATGAATGAAACCGTTAATAGTGAGCAATCCGTGACTAAAATTCAAAGAACCTCAATTTCAATCTTACATTTTGTTAAGCGAGACAGTTTGGAATATGTAGTATCAAAGATGGCAGATGCCGATAATATTTGAACTCGTATTATAACGAAATCTGCATTTATTCGTGAACAAATTTTAAGTCGGAGGTATTCCGTACTAAACAATAACATTAGTCTAACAAAATTAACAATCATGGAAATAAGGAGAATAATAAAAAGTAACAACATTAATACTACTATATAAAATTTTCAAAATCTTTAGACAATTAACAAAAGTAATTTTAAATATCCAATTTAAAAATTAATATTAAAATTATAATTTGTTTTATTAATCAATTAGTTTAAAATTATTTTCAACCATTTATTGTAAATCTTCAAGCAATTTTAATGTTTCATTATTTGTAATAATGTTTAATTTATTTTCATGTAGATGTTTGCAATCAAATGTGAGTACAGATGATCCGAATTATCAAAATCGCAAGTGAAAATGGTAAATGCAAATGATTTGAGGTAATCAGATTAATAATGGATTGAATTACTGGATATTTGTAGTTTGTATAATCATGATATTTCTAAAATTGATAAATGCCAAATATCATTATATTTATATTAATATTATTGCACTTATTATCGCTTTTCGGTTCCCTAGTTATAAGGTTTATTAAGTCGAGTAATGTGATAGATGAGATATCATGACTGGTTATTAATAATAGGAGACGAAGGAAGGGTTCATCTATCTATTGTATTGATATTTGGTGAAGGGTTTATTTCCTTAATTGCAGTTGAAGCAAGGGTAGGAAAGTAAGGTAGGGCAGAGTGAATTGAGGCGGAGGAGCTATCTGAAAGTTGTACATCATCACAGTCGATTTTTGGATCTAGATCACAGTTGTTTGGTTGTTTATCAGAGGTTGTTAGAGACGGTAAGGGAATTGGAGAGATGAGATCAGTCATGACAGAGCTAGGTGGGCAGATGGAAGAGGCTTGAGCATCACAAGGTATTAATAGCTGTATTAATGCACCTTTGAGCATTGTATCATCACGTATTTTAGTACTGGGAAATAGACGAAATGAGCTTTTGTGTAATTTTTTATGATTATTAATTTTGTAATTAATTGCTTTATATTTAAATTTCAGAAGTTTATTATTAAGTTTTTAATTAAATTTTTATCTTATTTGAAATTTGATTTTCAGCATTTGTTTGTTGGTTTTGGGGTTTAAATTTAATTCGCCAAATGCCTTATCTAATGTTCTCTTCTTTGTGTCACCCATTCTTACACCTAATTATGTGTATAGGTTTTCATTTCGGGTACTGCAGCTGCTGAAATATCCGCATTTAGGCGGCTTGAAAATAAGGTTTGACATTGAGGCAAGAATCTGAATCCTATCTATCATTTTCTGCAAGTTGGCTATTTGTGTTAGATATTAGTACAAGGTCATCAGCGTACGCCACAATGCTTATGCTTACCCCTGCAACATCGATCCCTTACTTCATGTCAGAGATCCCTTGAACGATGTATGAGATGCTAAACAAAGTCATTGAGAGCGGGCAGCTTTGTTTGACTCCATTGACCAATCAAATTTCTTCAGATTCAGTGTTTGGATAATAAACAATATTAAAGCAGTGAAATTATTACTCTAATAGTGCTGCTTCCGAGAGATCCGCGCTAACCTTCCTTATCCAAGTTCTCTTCTTCAACTTCTTTCTTGTAATCTTTGATCTTTTCTCTCTTCCGCGAGTAGATTCTGGTCCCAAAATATTTTCCTATTCACCATCCTCTCGGCAGGAGTGGATCTACTCTGTACGGCACCATTTGGTATGGCGAAACTGCTTTCAGGAGCTTTCACGCCATAGACCCTGCTCCACATATTCTCCAATTCAATGGTGGTCCACTCCGACCCCGCCAAATTCTACGTTCGAGATCTCTTCCATTCTCTTCTTTTCCCCCTTCTTGTTCCCATTTTCCTGCACAGTTCCGGTATTTGTAGAACATCTTTGCAGTCCAACGCAACACTTTAAATGACATCAATTTTCCATCGCTTTACTAATGGCTATGCTCTTAAGTCTTTCTCATGACCATGATTCCTCGCCAGTTAAAGGTTATTGAGCAAAACTCCACCGATGTTCTTTTATTGAGTTTTCGCAATTCTCCTAACCTCGATTCCCCCAATATCTCGCGATACATGATATTAGGGATCAAGAAAGTACGAAGGATCTCCAGACGCTGTTGCGGCTTTAGAGGTTAATGAACGCTGATGTAGTAGCAGCATCAACCATTCCCTCGCATATCTCCTTGTTCTTTTATCCAGTTCCCTCAATTCCCCTAATTTTGTAATTTGCAGTTGTCCCAATTTCCAAGAGTTCCTATGACAAGGGCAGACAGAGTAATTTTGCATTTATGGAGGTGACCTAATTCTATGGCCAGGTTTTTATATTTGTCGAAGTTATCGGATCTAGCTCTATTGAAATTGTGCTTAAATTCATATGGTACTTTGATATCTAGGATGTGCGTATTAGGATTTCTCTCAGATCTTATTGGGAGGTCAGGTCTCAGAGTAGTTACAATACCTATTGGTGGGCATTCGATATCAAATTTGAAGTTTAAAAAGGTTAGGTAGTCAGAGATGGATCGTAGTACATTATTGTGTTTATTTCGTCTGGCGTTAATTTTTTTTTCTGCCCAGTGCTACGAATGTAGTTCTGCTAAGCACTGGGAAACGGCGGGTAGAAGGTATTGAAAGATATTCATAATTTTTATAACACGTTAAAATTTTTTCGAGAAAGTAATAATAAAAAAAAATCAAATTTTATTTTATCCAATTCACGGGCCACATGGCCAAGAAGGGGAGATCGATTCTCACCCTTATGAAATCTGCAGCTTTTATTCCAATAATCCATGGATACCAGAGTTATAAACTCCGGTATCAAAACGTGGTTTTTCCTGAAAACTTCAGTCAGGTTTGTTGCGGGGGATCCTTTCTGAAGCTCCTGGCAATTGATCATTCTCGTTTATTTTCCAGGAAAGCATCCTTGGGCGGAGTAGGGGATAATCATGGCCAATCTTAAATATGATCAGCCATATAGATGCACCTGGCATTCATTCATTAGAAAGTTAGTTGATTAGGAGAGGCAGAGCAAGTCCATTCTCTGTCTAATGAGTATTTGATTTCGCCGGATCCAATTAAATTCTTAAGAGGTGTTCCAATCAGGTCAGGACGGATTTCGAAGTTTTTTCATATTTCAGGTATTCAATCATTTTGTAGGTTAGTTAATAAGGTATCTAGAGAAATGGTTATTTTTTTCGAGTAGAAAGACTCCATTGGCGATATTTATAGCGTTGGATAATATATAATAATAATATAGTATAGTATGTATAGTGTCAATAGTAAGAGAAAGATATAATATAGATATTAAGACAATACATAAAAAGAATTAACTATCAATGGGCAGGATCCCTACAAGTACCCATTGACAGTTGAGTAAGGGGTGGGAAATGGGTGGTTCAGCATCGTATAAGAAAAGGCTTCATAATATAGGAGTTGACATGGGTAGCTGGTATTTGTTTGGCTTTCATTTGATGAGGTGTCTTGGACTGTGGCATAGATTGATTACCGGATTCGTGTTCCCAACTATAGTGGAGATCCTCAATGGTACCATACGTATAGATTTGATCTGTAAGGAGTAGTATTTCTTCAAAGTAGAGTGCATCGCTTGTATTTGGATTCTCCACAAAGCGAATAGGATCACATTCCCAGTAGATATGTCCTTGGGATAGGATGAGTTGGAAGTCCTTTATCAGGCGAGGAAGGATTTCAGAGTACAGATGGTCATGGTTTGATTTCAAAAACTTGATGATCGCCATAATTCTTCCTTGGATGCGTTCACCTGTAGACGTGGAGAAGCGTTTTTTGATTTGGGGGACATAATTACTGATATTGTGGTAGATCCACGTTCCATTATCCGAGTGGTCAAAGAATTGTAAGAGCGAATCATCTTCGTAATCTTCATCGAAAGTTATTGGAGAAAATTTTATATTCAGGTTGTCTATTCTGCCCGGTGCTATGAATGTTATATTTGAAATTGAGATATTGAATGATAAATAAAATTTTTTGGGGGGGAACATATTTGCAGTCCAACTCAATTTCCCCAATTTCTCCCTGAATGATTTTTTCAAGTGATGGACATTAAATTTTATTTTCCGTAAAGAATCACACTCAATGGGCGGTAAAGTATTATCGCTAAAATGAAGTAGCCGCAAAAGTAGCAAATATTTGTCCCTTTCTGTCCAAATGCTGGAGTTGATCGAAGCCACTCTAGAGACCAATAATCATTCAAACAGGGTTTTTTCACCTGAGCCATAAAAATATTTATAGCAAAAAAGCAATAGTTCTTTGGAATCAGTCGTCTTCCACCGTTGAGACTCGATTTATCTTTGTTTTGAATTAGTATGAGTTAGTAAGAGTTGGTTTCCTCAGCAATTTTTTTCACTATATCCTCGATAAAAAATATGTAGAACCAGTGTTATCTACTATAGGACCTGAATGTTCGTTATTAAAATTGTGAATTTTTGGTGTAAAAGATGTTCCGTCCTTCCATTTATATTCGTTATTGATCTAAGCTCTTTTCTTGGGTTAAGGCTCTTCAGTATAATCATCTGAATTATCAGAATCAAATTAAATACTTAAAATCAAATCAATTTAATTATTATTGGGGTAATTATTATTAATATTAGGATACAGTTCAGGATATTTTTTATTTGTTTCAATGGTTGTTCCCTCCGACCCTGCGAAATTCTACTGACGAGATCCTTTTCTGTTTCTTTTTTTTCGACCACCTTCTTGGGCCCAGTTTATTTCTTTGATGAGATCTATAGAGTCCCATTCTTTGTAGAGTATACCAAGGTCCAGGAAAACCAAGTGACACTCATCTCGGTCTGTTTCTTTTGTTTGCCCTATCTAATAATACCTGTATTATGTAGTTGTGTTCATCGCATCCGTTTGCTTTGTTGACGGCTTTCTGCCACCCTGGCAATATGCGCCTATTCATTATCTTCAAAAATAGCTTGTAACAGGTTGGTATTATTGCTATTTTTTCGTGGAAGCTGGCATTGATATTTAACACATTCTCGGGTAGCTTTCGCGATGACGTCTGACGCCTGGAAACTAAATTAAACCTTTTTTTTAAATTTTCTAGCCAACCTTAAGTGACTTTAAAATCAACGTAGTCCTGCCTTTTATCTTTATCATATAAAATTGCAGATAAATCTTTAACTTTAATTTGTATATTTTTATTCCTTTCCGTCAGCCATTCAACTAATAACTGCTCCAGTTCTGCAAATTTCTCTTTTCGGTCAGGTTGCCCTGGATTCCGCAATGGCTCTACTAATTTCATGAACGACTCTTTAGCTTTGAATGGATTAGGCTGTTCGACCTTGACCATGGATTTTTCTCGTCAGGATCTGAATTTATTCCAACCATCTCGATTTTTTCACGACTTTTTCACCCAATTCTCTCTATCAGAGCATTCGTTTTAGCCAAAATTTTGTGAAAACAACGTATTAACACAGAGCTAATGGTTATCAGCCTAAAATCTCCTCATTCTTTTGGATACTTAATTTTAGAAATCAGAGTCGTTCGACTATTCTTGAAATAATCCGGGATATGAGACCTGATTTCAACATCATGTTAAACAGTTTGCATATCACTCTCGCAGGTATTTTTCCCACTTGAGCAACAGTTAAATTCCTTTTTTAAAAAATCACGATGAACAAAATAGGCCCCAAATCAGCTCATCGATGACATTGACGCCACTAACAACGGTCCCACAAATGATATATCTTCTACCACTGAACCTCTACCAAACAAAAATCAACAATCAGCATGATGATCTCATAAATACAAAAATATCAAACAATACTTTTCGTAGAGAAATAAAAGCACTATCGAAACACCTTTGGACGATGTTCCACAAGGACCCCACCTACATAAACATAATTAAAGACTACTTAATAAGACTACTTAATAATAAAAATTATTTAACTCAAATACAATAAAAACATGTATCTGATTCCACATAAAAAATATTAAATACCAAAATAAGTAAATAAAACATTTCGGCTTTTCAAAATTCATTCAAACAAAATCGATCCAGATTGATTGATTGATGATTCAAATCTTTGTAGCAGTATCTAAATTAATAATAAAATTAAATATTAAATTAAATATAAAATTAAATATAAAATTAAATATAAAATTAAATAAAATAATAAATTACCAAAATGACGTTTCTTATCAAATAGAAATAATCTTCTATTATGTGATGAAACGATCTTCATCATTTGATAAATCATCGAAGATTTTGAAAACGTGGATATCAATCGAATTGGATATCAATCCACGTTTTCGATTGCCAATTTTTCTACTCCGCTTCCCGAGTGCCGTATTTAAAAAAAATCAAAGTTTTATTATTAATTAAACGACAGCCAGTTATGGCATAAGGGGAGAGGTTCTTGACCCTTCATTCACTAAAACTTTCTTTATTTCTTCCGGTTGGGTTGCTTGAGGCACTCACAACAAACGTATTCGTCGGCTCGATTTGAGTTTTTTTCTTTGAGGGACTTCAGATTTGATAGGGTATTCTAGTAGGTCTGATCATCGGTGGGGCATACTAGGTATATTTTAGGTTATCTGACTCTGATTGCTATATGGGTATGATGAATGTTCGAGGACTCGTAGATGACTAAGCCAGATTGCATCCCAATATGAGGATCCTATTTCATCCATTGCACATCTCTGGCAGGTTTGGAGAGTAGTCGCATGTCAATGATAATAAATGTTTTTATTTTGAGTAGATTTATTTGAATATATAGTTCTATTGTTATTATTTTCTTTTATCTTTTTGAGGACTGTCATCGCTCTCACATCCATTTCTCTGTTCCTCCGAGAACTTCCTTTCATTGTTTCTTCAATATAGAGGGCCGTTGTCTGGGTGGTCTGAGCTGCATCCGAGTTCATCTTTCCCGTCCATAAAGCCTCTGCCGGATGCATCTTCGCAATCCAAATCACAGGACGGTGGAATCATTACTCGATGCGCTGCAGCCAACTGTCTTCCAGGATCAGCTTCAAGTCTGCCAGGTTTATGCCCATAGTCCAGATCGTGAGGCGAGGGAGCCATGCCTCAGTGTCCTATCGTCGTCTGCCGTTTCAACGCAGCTTCATGCCTCCACTTGTCTTGATCCTTTGAATAAATATTATTAAAATGCTTTATCTCATTATCATTATTTTTATTGTTGGTGTTATTATGGTACTTGTTCTCCTGGATTCTAGTGAGTAGCGTAATCGCCCTCTCGTCCATTTCAGCTGTTCTTTTCATCTTTCCAGTCAGCGCTTGTTCCACATAAAGCGCTGTGTTTGAATATCTCTGCAGTAGCCGCGTCCGAATCCGGTTCCAGCATTGTGTTAGATCTTCTCCGCTTTTCGCCCTTCCTGAATTGAAAAAAATAATTAATTTTTCACTGTCTCGGACAATTTCTGCCCAGGTGCTATGAATGTTATATTGGTTCTGAATTTTCATCATGGTAGTTTTTCAAAAAAGGGTCAAAAAAAGTCTTCAAAATAATAACAAATGTAGGAACCAAGTTGATAGCAACACAAAATGCTGCTATCCATTTGGTTACGATTCTGTAAGCGATGATCGCCATAAAAGTACCCATTATAATAATATACCTATTTCTGAAATTAATAATAATAAAAATATCTAAACAAAGTAAAAATGGTGGAAATTACTATAATTATAGGAATTACCATAGTGATGAATTTAATTATCATAATGCTAAAAATGAAATAAATCTTAATCCTGAAAATAAGAAAATGGGGGAAATTATTATAATTATAGAAATTATCATAATGATGAATTTAATTATAATAATGCTCAAAATGAAATGAATTATAATCCTGAAAATTATAATAGTTCTTCAGTAGGGTGATCCCTTTTTGAAATTTGTACCCTTTCTCAACTCCCATGATAAAAAAGAACTGGAAAAAGTTAGCTACCCCAGTCTGTGTGTCCTGGTCTTGGAATGGGAAGGCGTTCATTAGTCCGGTCATTATCCCTCAGATTTGGGTTTTGCGGCGAATTCTTGAATCATGTGAAATTCATAGTCCTTAAGGTCCGGGCATCTTTTCAGTGTTTCTTCCACCACCAGATGGGTGATCTGCTGGATGTCAGTCCTATCAGAGCTATATCTGAACAGGCCTAGGAAGAACTTCTTAATGACTGTATTTTTGTAAGTAGTATTCCACATTCTTCTTATTAAATATGTATCTTTTTTCGTTTTTCTTCTTTAGGTCCTGATCCTTGCTGGGTAAGATATCCTCTTCCGCCGGGAGCCATGACCTGTCCAATGGGATCTGGACGAAACTAATAATAATAATATATTACTAAAACAATAAAAATGTAAATATTGAAAATAAATATGATGTGAGCAATGGACGTGCTTTTGACTTGTGAGAGCCCAGGACTGCATACTGCCGGAACTGGATCATACCATCTTTCACAATAGCCCATTCGACATATCGGTTAAACCGAAAGACACAATCATGACAACTCTTATTCGAGAGGAACTTGGTTTAGTAACAATTGTAACCCTTCTCTGCTCTCGGCGCATAAGACGATGTCGTCCGCATAAGCCAGGATAGGCACTTTCTTTCCTCTGAGTCGGTATCCCACCCCATAACACTTGCTTAAATGATTGTCCGACGAATTCTGGAAGTAATCGTCTTGGTGATAGAAATGCATGAGTGTAATAAGCCAAACCGAATTGATTGTGATAATCCACTGAAAGGAAATGAATAATAAAATAATAAAATAATGTATGAATATAATAAATCAAACCAAACTAATTCCATTAGAGATATCTCCTTCCAAACCCATCTACAACCCAATACGCTGAAAATAGCATTCTTTCTGATATGAACCTACCTGAAAGGCATAATCTTCCTTCCTATTAAGAAAAATTATTAGATAGCATGAGAAAAATTAATGTCCCAGAGGACAGAATTAGTGAGGAGTGTATTACAAAATAAAGTCTTCAAAATAATAATATACAAAATAATAATATACGAAATAATAACTGTAGTTTTCAATATGATAATAATAAATAATACTATTATCCGTATGAACACGGTTTTTTTAGCGAAAATCGCTTTGATAATATTAACAAAAATGGCGATTATCTAAACGTGCCAAAATTTAAAAATCTAGAAAAGTTGCTTCCGTTTCTCAGCCGGGTTTCAGGATGAGTATTGTTGGGAAATCCAACCATGAATCCGGGATTTCCTTCTTCTGTACGATATGGTTGAATATCACCAACAACACATCCTCCTGGTTCCATGCTTTCCACTGACGAGGCGTCCGTTTTGTCTCTATGAGAACTTTTCTGGTGCACCCCTCTGCCAATTTTTCATTTGAACATATAATAGGGATAGTTATATGGCTCATCTTTAATCCAATTTTTTCTTTTTTTCTTGTAGTTTGAAATATACTGAATTAAATTGGTTCCAGTAGCCTCCAGAATTCGAATATTTCTTGTTTCTGGTGCACAGAACACCAAGTCACAAAGATCTTCTGGGTACAGTTGTATCATCTTATTAATAAGAGCTTGATACATTATTTCTAAAAATAAAATTAAAAAGTACTTTGGGATCTAAACCATTCATTATTTTCTTTTATCTTTTTGAGGACTGTCGTCGCTCTCACATCCATTTCTCTGTTCCTCCGAGAACTTCCTTTCATTGTTTCTTCAATATAGAGGGCCGTGCTTGAACTGGGTTGTCTGAGCTGCATCTAAGTTAGGTACCAGCTATTCAACATCTCCCTTGTTGGCATTGCCTTTTCCTAGATCGAAAAAAACAAAAGAACAAAAGCATACAAGAGTAAAACATAAGAACAAAGGAGCATAACACAAATAACAGATACGATAAAAGGTTAATAGATTATATTTGCTGGACCTTTCACTGAGTATCCTAGCACGGTGACTTTAACTCCAATGTTCGCAATCAACTTTAAGCGAGAGTACTCATAAGAAAATTCCAGACCCGTATGAGTGTGAGAGTACTATAGCAATGCTAGCATCGAAAATCACTGGTGCAAATCCTTCTCTTCTACTCCATTTTTGATAGTTCTCAAGATCCAAGTAGATAGAGCCCAGTGTCCTGTCATTTGACTTTGTGCGGCCTAACTCTTTGCAGAGCTCGCACAGAGGCTTCTGAATTTTCACCAAACTCTTTAAATCTCTTACACTAATATATGTGAGGAACTCATCCAACATTCTAATCTCAACTTGCTCGCGATTTATGCTACCTTTCCATAGGCCAGGCCCTGTGTAAATGCCTCTGTGATAACGTTGCCTGATGATGAAACCTCCAATAGTGCAACTCTGTGAGTTCTCTAATAGCTCGATTGAGCAAGCCTTTCTCGAGATAAATTTGGTGAAAATGTACAGGATCCTAGAACCCTCATCCAGATCCAATATATAATGGGTCTCATCCTGCTCATCATCCTTAACTAAATGGAAATAATTGTTCAAAATATATCATCCGAATCAATCAGCTCATCATGCACTTTATCCTCAACAATTGCATAGCCAAAAGCAACACAAAGCTCTCTAAAGATCTCGTGATCGGAACTCAGACTATATTGTTGGCCTAATCTGCGCAATGCTTCAGAATTCAGCTTCAATAGATGGTCAAAGAAGAGATCGAAGACATTTGTTCTAAAGAACCGTTCCGAACGCTCTTTATGAGGCAGAGTGTATGTCAAACTCCCAGCATTGTCCTCTAAGTTGGCTCCAATAAGCACACTAGCAGGCTTTGTCAGGTCTCTAAAGTCTTCGTCCTCTGAGGAATCATCATCCATCTCACCAAGCCATGCATCGCAATCTTCATCTAATTCACACATGTCGAAGTCCTCAATGGTTTTCGGCACCTTTGAGTAGTCTAATAAACTCAAATACTCATTCCTGGGCAAATGATCGATTTTAGTGCTGATCTCTTCCTAAAGATTTGAATAGCCTTTCATTGTTAACAATTTCTTTAGCTCTATTTTTGACCACTGAGGATACTTCCTAACTACCGCTCTACTTTCATTTATGCTGAGATGATGGTTGCAGATGACATTCCATTCCAGCACTTTATAACCAGGACGAGGCTTCATTCCGAGATTGTAGACTTCTGCCTCACTGATTATATTTGCTGGACCTTTCACTGAGTATCCTAGCACGGTGACTTTAACTCCAATGTTCGGAATCAACTTTAAGCGAGAGTACTCATAAGAAAATTCCAGACCCGTAGGAGTGTGAGAGTACATAGCAATGCTAGCATCGAAAATCACTGGTGCAAATCCTTCTCTTCTACTCCATTTTTGACAGTTCTCAAGATCCAAGTAGATAGAGCCCAGTGTCCTGTCATTTGACTTTGTGCGGCCTAACTCTTTGCAGAGCTCGCACAGAGGCTTCTGAATTTTCACCAAACTCTTTAAATCTCTTACACTAATATATGTGAGGAACTCATCCAACATTCTAATCTCAACTTGCTCGCGATTTATGCTACCTTTCCATAGGCCAGGCCCTGTGTAAATGCCTCTGTGATAACATTGCCTGATGATGAAACCTCCAATAGTGCAACTCTGTGAGTTCTCTAATAGCTCGATTGAGCAAGCCTTTCTCGAGATAAATTTGGTGAAAATGTACAGGATCCTAGAACCCTCATCCAGATCCAATATATAATGGGTCTCATCCTGCTCATCATCCTTAACTAAATGGAAATAATCTTCGAAGATGAGCTGCACAGTCTGTTTTGAACCACTGTCTGGGCATTTTGAAAATCTCCACAACTTGTTCTTTAATGTCAGAAATGATTTATCGTCTTCAGACTTAAAAGTATTCGTAGGCTCGATTTGAGTTATTTTCTTTAAAGGACTTCAGATTTGATAGGGTATTCTGGTAGGTCTGATCATCGGTGGGGCATACTAGGTATATTTTAGGTTATCTGACTCTGATTGCTATATGGGTATGATGGATGTTCGAGGACTCGTAGATGGCTAAGTCAGATTGCATTCCAATATGAGGATCCTATTTCATCCATTGCACGTCTCCGGCAGGTTTGGAGAGTAGTTGGCTATTGATGAGTTCCCCAATCTGGCGCCGTCAATCAGCAGTCCTTCCGATCACTCGATCATGTCCACGATTATCAGGATTCACTCCTTCAGGTGTCAAGTCATCATTCATATCCTGCCTCGTCCCAAAGCGCTGGTCCACAGAGTTGGCCAACTCGGCAATCAGCAGACGTTTCACCATTTCAATGAGAATAAATGTTTTTATTTTGAGTAGATTTATTTGAATATATAGTTCTATTGTTATTATTTTCTTTTATCTTTTTGAGGACTGTCATCGCTCTCACATCCATTTCTCTGTTCTTCCGAGAACTTCCTTTCATTGTTTCTTCAATATAGAGGGCCGTTGTCTGGGTTGTCTGAACTGCATCCGAGTTCGGTACCAGCTATCCAACATCTCCCTTGTTGGCTTACCTTTTCCAAGATCGAATAAAAACAAAAGAACAAGGGTAAATGTATTGTAAAAAATGTTGTGTTACTTTATTTAAACGAAGTCGTTACTGAATTATGTATAATTATAAATATATATATGTATATATATATATATATATATATATATATATATATATATATATATATATATATATATATATATATATATATATATATATATTTTGAGCCATGAATCTATTAATAATAAAAATAATAATAATAATAATAATAATAATAATAATAATCCTTTCTCAACAATAAATGCAATCAATATTTGAAGTCCTAAAGAGGACGTATACACATTCACAATAAAATATTTAGGACTCAAAAGAGAAACAACGCAATAAAAATAAACATAATTATGAGAACCAATATGCATTAAAAGGACAATTATATTGGTTACAACAAGTACCATTACAAAAGTTACAAATGAATCATTATATTGGGGGTTCGTTCTCATCTATTTTCAAAACTGTTCAGAAACTGTGCAGAAACTAAAATAAAAATAAAAATATTTTTAAAACGGATAAATATAAGATTATTCATCAAGAGGCAAAATATTATTTAATTCATTATCTAAAATATTATAATGCCCATATGCGAAGCTCTTGTTCTCTTTAACCCAAACCCTTTTATCATCATTATTTGTAAGGGCTACCTTCTTAGTTCTAAATGTAAATAATTAATGGTTTCGTGCACCAAACCGGGATTGATTCACCTTCCGTATACGCATTCCAAGATAACAATCCACATACGATTGATGTGTGATTTCTATTCCCTTTAATGATACACCTTTGGCTTTATTTATAGTATCATTGTCATTAGTTAGGAAACTATAGCATTTGGGTCTGAGGAATACCCATTCTTGATATGAGGGGTAGGGGGTTGACCTTAAAATTTTCTATGACCTTAAAAATATGGGTAGGGGGTTGGCCTGAAAATTAGACCTTAAATTTGGAAAAATTAAACTTCGGCCTTAAAATAGCCTAAAACCGACGTTGCAATCAAGATCTGACCCCAAAATGGCCTAAAATCGACTTTGCCATTTAAAATGGCTTAAATTGTCCTGAAAATGAAAAAAATTTACCTTGAGTTGACCTCAAAATTTTCTATGTCCTTAAGTTGACCTTAACGATGAGTCATCGTTGGCTCAATTCTACCTACAAGAGTAAAACATAAGAACAAAGGAGCATAACACAAACAACAGATACGATAAAGGATATTAGAGTTGTTATCAGATCAAAGTCTGAGTTGGCAAATCGGTTTTTAGTCGCTGTTCGATCATGGCATTCATTCTAGGCAGAACCATTTCAGACGTAGCGGCATACGGAGGTGAAACAACCGTCCCGAGTTGGTTCCAACGTGACATTCACGATACTTGGGCCATCCATGTACGGTTGTGGAGAGAACAACGTTCAGAGTGGGTTTCATCGTAATGTCAACAATAACCATCTAGGCACAGGTTGTTGATAATCTGTATCTGTCGCTGTTAGAACATGGCACTGATATGGGTTGATTGTTGTTATATGGAAGCATCCATGTGTTTGGATTGAGAGAGGCATTCAGTTCAGTTGTCAGATAAGTATATGGAAATATAAGACATAAATTATAATAGGATAAACTAAATCAGAGAGAGCGTTGTTTGCAAGATATTTCTCTTTCATTGTATAAACATATTCATTTCGGATTGGTTTATTAAAGCCATGTGCAACAATATCTCTGGCTGGAATATTTCCAGAATTATTTTCACGATCATTGGAGTATTTATCATTAATTAGGCAAATCAAAAGAATCGTACCCAATCTGCCTTCCTATCATATCCCCTGTATTCATATCGTGTCTTTCGGATCTCTCAGAGCTCTCGAAGTGGTGTCCTGTCGCAGCTCCTCCGGTGTGTGTATTATTGTTAGATTCATAGGGCGGAGGAATCACGTTCTGATATCTTGCGGTCCCCGGCTCTCCCCATCCAGTGTCTCGTCCCTCATACGCACTCTGCATTTTATTATAATAAGCTAAACAGCTTCATTTTATTTTCATTATTGTAGTTAATCATATGGTACAAATTTTTCATATCTTGGCCGACTCTAGTGAGCAACGTTATTGCTCTTTGATCCATGTAAGTCGCTCTCTTTGTCATTTTTATGATGGCATTCCTAATATACATCGCCGTGTTGGAGTTTCGGTGATGCAGCCGCGTCCGAATTCGGTTCCAGCATGCGATCATCTCTCCAGCATTTGATTCCTTTCCTAAATTGAAAAAGAACATCAATTTTTGGATATCCTGAGTCAATTCTGGCCAGGTGCTATGAATGTTATTTTTTGTTGACATGTTTTTCATCTTGGTTTTTTAAAAAAGGAATTTGTTTAGTTCGTTTAAACAAATTATCTATTTTGTATTTAATTTCAGATAGACTATTAAATAAATTTATATTAAAATCTTTAAATACCTTTTCAATTTGTGTATCATTGGAATGGTTATCAAATTTTGGTAAATTATAAATATTATTACTTTGTTTAGGGTTAAAATTATAAATTCGACTATTATTAAATTTTGAATCATTAAATTTTTCTAAATTATAATTATTATTAGGGGTATTTAAATTATAATTTCCACTATTACTAAAATTACTAAATCTAGATACATTATATCTATTATTACTTTTTTTGAGTTAATATATTTAAAATTATTATTTCCATTATATAATTCATAATTAACTTTAAAGTCATTTTGTTAATTCTCTTCATTTTATTCATAATTTCAATAACATAATAATTTCTGGCTTGTTCCACTATCTAACCCGCATTCATTGATGTAAATCAATTAATGAGGTTCGTGCTGTCTTTAATACTGAGGGTAAATGACCTAGAGCTAATATAAGATTAAACAATTTGAAGAGCGCAGCATGCCTTTGCGCTAATGCCATCATGTTTAATATTACTGAAAGTACTGGATGTGTTATAACTGGTATGATCCCTGATTGTCGATCTCAAGTATGTTGTGCACAAAAGGAATTTGTTTAGTTCGTTTAAACAAATTATCTATTTTGTATTTAAATTCAGATCGATTATTAAATAAATTTATATTAAAATCTTTAAATACCTTTTCAATTTAAAAATAGAGCGTGTGATACTATCAATTGACTTGTTTTAGACGAAAACAATTATTATTATTATTATTATTATTATTATTATTATTATTATTATTATTATTATTATTATTATTATTATTATTATTATTATTATTATTATTATTAAATGATGATTGCTTGGTAGCAGCATTTATTATTTAAAACAATAAAATGATAATTTAAGCCTTTTGCTACAAATAATGTATTTAATGAAAGAATTTTCGACTATACAACAAAGACTATGTATTATTAATATTATTACTATTATTATTAATATTATTATGATTATTATTATTATTATTATTATTATTATTATTATTATTATTATTATTATTATTATTATTATTATTAATTTTATTATTAATTTTATTATTATTAATATACTGAATTAAATTGGTTCCAGTAGCCTCCAGAATTCGAATATTGAAGCCTCACCTAGACTCATTAATAACAGATTTCACACCCTAGCCACCATAAGTACAGAACACCAAGTCACAAAGTTCTTCTGGGTACAGTTGTATCATCTTATTAACAAGAGCTTGATACATTATTTCTAAAAATAAAATTAAAATGTACGTTGGAATCTAAACCATTCACCATTAACTCTCGCCAGGATCTGAATTTCATCTTCCAACCATCTCGACTTCTTCACGACTCTTTCACCCAGCTCTTTCTCTATTAGAGCATCCGTTTTGTCTCTATGAGCACTTTTCAGGTGCACCCCTCTGCCAATTTTATATTTGAACATATAATAGGGATAGTTATATGGTGAATCGCATATGGGCTCATCTTTAATCCAATTTTTTCTATTTTTCTTGTAGTTTGAAATATACTGAATTAAATTGGTTCCAGTAGCCTCCAGAAATCGAATATTTCTTGTTTCTGTTGCAGAGAACACCAAGTCACAAAGTTCTTCTGGGTACAGTTGTATCATCTTATTAACAAGAGCTTGATACATTATTTCTAAAAATAAAATTAAAATGTGCTTTGGGATCTAAACCATTCACCATTAACTCTCGCCAGGATCTGAATTTCCTGAATTTACGACCATAGTGTTTTTCATTAATTCATGACATGTCAAGCTATGTCCAATCGATGACTGACAGTACGTCTTATATCATATCTTATATCATTCTTATTATCTTAAATATTATCATTATATTAATATTTAATTCATTTAAGAATTATTGATAAATGAATTAAATATTAATATAGCTATTGTAAAATGTTTAAAAAAAATCTACAAAAACTGACATTTCGATTCTATATCAGAATCGGATTCATCCTCAGAGAGGATATCTCGAGTCAAGGCTTCCCGAGCTTGACCATTAATTTCATCGTCCAAGTCAACATTTTGAACTAAAAGGTTTTTTAATAAAATAAATTAAATTTACTTGATGATTCCACCATTTCATTTATTTCGGCCGTTTTAGAAATTTCAATTATTTTACAATCACCTAAATCATTCTTTAAATTAATTAATTAATTAAATCACAGAGTGGCCATTCAGGCAAGAGTCATTATTTTTTCCCTCCATTATTATTCTATTTAGTTCATTTGTTTTTATTATATCATTATTATTAGGCAAATCTGCCTCTCCCCATCGCATCATTCGCATCCATATCACATCTGCCGGATGCAGGGTCATCATTCAGTTCATGTGATGGAACAGTTCTGTTTCGGTGTCCTACAGTCATCGGTTCTCCCTGCATAGTGTCACGTCTCTCGTTGTCGTTCTGATTTTTAAAATAATACATATTATTATATTGTCTTATTTCATTTTTCTTATTATTATTCAAGTGATACGTATACCCAATGTTTTCCTCAATTCTAGTGAGCAAAGTTATTGCTCTCACGTCCAATTCAGTCGTCCTTCTCATCCTACCAATAATCGTTTGCTCAACGTAGAGCGCCGTGTTGGAGTAGGGTTGTATCAGCCGCGTCCGAATTTGGTTCCAGCTTTCAGTTAGTTCTCTGGTATTTGACGCCGTACCTAAATTGTAAAACAATATTAGTTTTCGAATATTCTGGGTAAAAAAAAATCAAATTTTATTTTATTCAAAGTTTTAATCTGGCCACTTGGCCTAAGGAGAGATTGATTCTCGTCCTTCAAATTCTGCAGCTTCTATTTGGAATACTTGGGATGTTGGAATATGGATGCCAACATTAAACACATAAATGTGGATTTGGGAGGATAGGTCACTGAGGTGGATATGTTCTCCATCCTTGGAATTATAATTGGGTTGTAGTATAGATAATTTGATTATAGATAAGGTTATGCTTTGAGGTACTTATATATAGATATAGATATTTTGTAGTAGGTCTTCTTGTGGCAGTGGATGTGCAATAGGATAGACTGATTGGACCTGGCTTTGATGAGATTCTCAAGTCATTGTTATTTGATATGGCCAATCTTCTTTGAGGTGGGAAAACAGGATCTGATAGGGTACAAGTTGAATATTAGCAGGTCGTTGTTGAATGAGGCTTTGAGCATTGTGGATGTCTGTCATTTGCGGGGAAAACAGGACCATAGAGGAGAATAGCTTTGATTGGAGTTGCGAATTCAGGAGGTTGATCGTCATTATTGGTCTTAAATAAATATAAATGTTGGAGCAGGAAGGCTCCCCTGCGAGGTTTATAGCGATAATAGCTACTTATTATAATATATATTAAAAGGAGTTGGTGAAGGTTGGGATAATAATAGTAATAATAATAGTATCAATAATAGTAGTTATAGTAATAATAGTATAGTAGTAATGATTATAATATTGATATGAACGACTAAAAAGACCACCAAATAGGCAGAACCACTACAAGGATTCCTACATTAACCCATTTGGTGATTGACATTTACTAGTAGTAAAAACAATAGAAATAATAATACTAGTAATAATAATAATAATAATAATAATAATAATAATAATAATAATAATAATAATAATAATAATCATAATAATAATAATAATAATCATAATAATAATAATAATAGTAGTGGGGATATATCCCTAACGACCACAAGCCTCCCACTGTTTTCATGTTCCCCCATAAACGTAAAAAAAAACACTTAAAACCCCTAAAAACCTATATCTTTTAATTTCTTTATTCTGAAGACATTTTGGTTTCAAAATAAAGACTTAAAAAAAACAACAAAAATATTAAAAAAACAACAAAAATATTAATAAAACGGGGAAAAAAATACTGATAAAACTATGAAAAACGTTTGTCGGCTTGCGGTCGTTAGGGATATAAACACACTACTTGAGGATGTCAACTAGCAAGTTGCTATTTGACTAATTTATGAAACTGCTCTGAGAGGACAGTGGTATTTTTTTTTTTTTTTTCACTGTCCTCTCAACAGTTTTTTTTTATCCGGATCATTTTTTTTTTTTTTTTATTTCAACCTCTTTCGTTTATCAAATCTCTTCCAATATACAAGCTGGCCAGACTCATACATCAGAATCAATTCGATAATAGCAGCACACCTTATTATTCGCTTCTCGCTCACGAAGTCGATTTCATCGGCGTTTTAAGCGTGCTGCTCGAAAGTACAAATGAATTCGAAAGTGAATCCGAAAGAGGTCCGAAAACAACCAAGAAATAAATGTGCACATTATAGAATCGATCCGGGGGTGTTCGAAAGACTGGTGGCGATAATTACCGGTTCGCCACCATCACCCGTTTCAATATTTTTTTTTTCATATTTATGTTTAAAAATTAATTAATTAATAAATAAATAAATAAAATAAACAAGATTTATTTCCTAAGATACCCACACCATTTTCAATATTATTTTCAAATTTTTAATATTATTTTATGTTGAAAAAAAAACTAACCTCAGACGTGATTTGAACCGCTAGCATTTGAACCACTGTGCTAGTCTACCCCACTGCGCTATCGGAGTTCGGATTTTTGTCATTTTTTAAATTTTTAATTAATAAAAAAATAAAATAAAATAAATAAAATAAAATAAAAATAAATAAAATAAAATATAAATCTAAGATACCCACACCATTTTCAATATTATTTTCAAATTTTTAATATTATTTTATGTTAAAAAAAAACTAACCGTAGTTAGGATTTGAACCGCTATCCATTTGAACCACTGTGCCAGTCTAGCCCACTGCGCTATTAGACTTTGGATTTTTGTCATTTTTTAAATTTTTAATTAATAAAAAATAAATAAAATAAATAAATATACAAGTACTTTATAAATCCAAGATACCCACACCATTTTCAATATTATTTTCAAATTTTTAATATTATTTTATGTTGAAAAAAAACTAACCTGAGATGTGATTTGAACCACTAGCATTTGAACCACTGTGCCAGTCTATCCCACTGCGCTATTAGACTTTGGATTTTTGTCATTTTTTAAATTTTTAATTAATAAAAAAATAAAATAAAATAAATAAAATAAAATATACAAGTACTTTATAAATATAAGATACGCACACTATTTTCAATATTATTTTCAAATTTTTAATATTATTTTTAATATTATTTTAATATTGAACCGCTAGCATTTGAACCACTGTGCTAGTCTACCCCACTGCGCTATCGGAGTTCGGATTTTTGTCATTTTTTAAATTTTTAATTAATAAAAAAATAAAATAAAATAAATAAAATAAAATAAAAATAAATAAAATATAAATCTAAGATACCCACACCATTTTCAATATTATTTTCAAATTTTTAATATTATTTTATGTTAAAAAAAAACTAACCGTAGTTAGGATTTGAACCGCTATCCATTTGAACCACTGTGCCAGTCTAGCCCACTGCGCTATTAGACTTTGGATTTTTGTCATTTTTTAAATTTTTAATTAATAAAAAAATAAAATAAAATAAAATAAAATATACAAGTACTTTATAAATCCAAGATACCCACACCATTTTCAATATTATTTTCAAATTTTTAATATTATTTTATGTTGAAAAAAAACTAACCTGAGATGTGATTTGAACCACTAGCATTTGAACCACTGTGCCAGTCTATCCCACTGCGCTATTAGACTTTGGATTTTTTTCATTTTTTAAATTTTTAATTAATAAAAAAATAAAATAAAATAAAATAAATAAAATAAAATATACAAGTACTTTATAAATATAAGATACCCACACTATTTTCAATATTATTTTCAAATTTTTAATATTATTTTATGTTGAAAAAAAACTAACCTCAGATGTGATTTGAACCACTATCCATTTGAACCACTGTGCCAGTCTAGCCCACTGCGCTCAGGTTTCAAATTTTTGTCATTTTTACAACTATAAATAATCGATTCAAGTTCTTTAACTCTTTCCCGTAATTGTTTCATTTTCTTTAACCTTATCTCAGCAACTTCTACAGCTTTCATGTAAAAATGTCGATACTTTTCATTCTCTACCATCAACTCTTTGATATATTCTAATGGTTCTTCTTCTCTTCTTATCATTCTCTTATGTTTAACTTCATTCAATTCATTTCTCATTCTTTCAAATAAGTCAGTCATTTTATAAATATTTTTTTTATTGGATATATTAATTTTAATATATAAAAATGAATAATATAAATCTCAAAATTCAAGAAAAAAATAAATTAAATCTTGATTATAATAAAGAATTTACTCATGAAATCAAGAAAAATGATGTACTTAAAATATCCCCAACTTCAGGATCTATTGCAAACTTAAATCGTAGGGGTGATATAGTTTTTCAATCTCTTCAAACATCAAACCCAATAGATATTTGTAATGCCAAATTATATTATAAAATTGAATTAGAAATTGAAGCAAACAAAGATATAACCCTAGAAATTAATTTCTTTCCAAATTTATTCTCCAACATGAGATTAAAACTAGAATCATCAGAAATTGAAACTGTTTTGCATCCGGGAGTATATTCTACAATGTTAAATTTTATTTTGACTGGTTGTGATTATAAAAACGAATATGGTGAATTAACAGGTTGGATTCCTGATACTAATAAAGGGAATTTAGTTGGTTTAGATGCAAACCATGGTTATCATAAAAGAGCTGAACTTTATAAATCTAAAAAATTTGAAGGTTATTTTGAATTAAAACACTTATTTGGATTCCTTCAAAATTATAACCGTGTACTTCATAATGTTTTTATAGAACTCATCTGTAATAGAGAAGGTGATAAAAGATTGTTCTATGGAGCTGCAGACACAACAGCTAAATTAAAATTATCAACACTTGAATTGCATATACCTGAATGGACATTAAACCCACATTCTGAAATCAAACTCCTTGAAAGATTAAATTCCAACAAATCTATAAATGTAAATTATTTAAATAGAATCTGTAGTGAATTTAGTATGACAGAGGGTTCAACATATTCTATAAAGGTGGCAAATTTAGCATACCGACCAAGATATATCTTGATTGGATTCAAAGAAACAGATCCATCATTTCAAAAAAATAACAACTTGTTTATTCAAAAGATTGGAAATGATAATTTAAAAACAATCCAAATTCAATTAAATAGTTCTTATTATCCAATAAATAGAATGGAATTTAATATTGAAAATAATGAAAACATATTCCCATATCTAAATTATATTGAAACATGTTATGATTTCAAAGTTGAACCGCAATTAAGTTTAGAAGATTTCAAAAATTTATATTCTATATTTTGTATAAATGTTTCAGACCAAGATGATCGCCTAGCCATAAATAATGTTGATGTTACACTTCATGTAACAAAGGATTCTAATTTTAAAGCTAAAGTATATACATTAATATTAGAAGAAAAGAAAATAGAAATGAAATTATATGGTGGAAAGATTTCAATTATTGAAAATGTTAGGGGAGATTCTTGATAAGTAGATTCCCCCATAAAAAAACTTTTAAAATGAGTAAATATTGGACATGTGAAAGTTGTAATTGTCAAGTTACAAGACATCACAAAGCAAGTCATCTCAAAACTAAAAAACATACGAGAGTTGATATTACAGGAGGCGACCTACAATCTTCAAAAACAACATCTACAATATTAAAACCTTTTACTACAGAAAAATATCCAGGTGAAAGACATTTATTCCGTCACAATTATACTGGACCAGGAACAAGATTAGATATTAGATTAGATGAAAATAATAATCCTAAACAAGGAGAAGAACCAATAAATAGAATTGATCAAGCAGCTTTAAAACATGACATTGCTTACAACTCTGAAGATCTTAGAGATAGACATGTTGCTGATGTGAATTTAATACATGATTTAAATAATATACAAAATCCATCAAGGAAGGAAAAGATTCAAAGAGCTCTAGTTAAATTAGCAATGAAAGGTAAGATTTTTATAGGAGCAGGACTTGCTAGGAAAGCAAAAGATGTTGCTAATAAAAAGATTATTGAACAAGCAGAGATTGAAAAACACCTCGAGAATACATCCAAGACTAGTTTATTAACCCCAACAGAATCACAAATAAAATATGCTAATGAATTACACCATGAATTTAGAAAAAATAAAAAATATTTAAAAGTTCAAGTACATGAAAAAGATCAAACATGGTCTGCTGATTTAGTCTTTATGCCAACCAAATCATCAGACCCTGAAAAATATAAAATAATTTTAACTGTAATAGATTTATATACAAGATTTGCTTTTGCAAGATGTTTAGAAAATAAAACAGGATATTCTATTACAGAAGCATTTGAAAATATATTTGAACAACATCAAAGAATTCCAAAATATTTATGGTGTAATAAAGGAACAGAATTTTATAACAAAGTTTTTAAATGAAAATGATATTAAATTATATTCAACAGAAAACGAAGGAAAAGCAGTTGTGGTTGAAAGATTAAATAGAACATTAAAAAATAAAATGTGGAAATATTTTACTGCTATTGGAAAACAAAAATGGAACAATGAATTGTTACAAAAGATTGTAAATGAATATAATAATGATGTACATAGTTCTATAAAATCAACACCTTTAAATGCTTCCATGAAGCCTGAAACCATTAAAGTGGTAAATATTGAAAATGATGTTATTGTTGATACAACCCCTATAAAACCAAAGTTTAAAATTGGTGACCGAGTAAGGATATTTAAATATAAAAATAAATTTGAAAAAGGATTCACAGCAAAATGGACAAATGAAATTTTTATTATAAATAAAATACATCATACAACTCCAATAACATATGGTATCATCGATTTAAATAATGAAAAAATATTAGGTAGATTTTATAATAATGAACTACAGAAAACAGATTTTTAAGTCGACAAGCCCTAAAACAAACTTTTCCAAATTTCAGCTTCTTCTCTATCCAAATAAATATAATTATATTTTTCTTTCCAATGATTATCAACAAACATATCAAACATATTCTTATCAGGTTCAACATTTGAAAATAAATCATTATAAATCATATTCTTATCACGCTTGTCTAATTTAAAAAATATAAAACAATTAGAATTATTTCTTATAGAGTTTTTATCTAAAGCATAATATGTTTGAGATATATAAATAACATTACAATTATTATGTCTACCTCGTGTAAAGTAACTCTTTTGAATCTCTTGATTTTTCATGTTAACAACATCATCAAATATAATTAGATTCTTTTTATCTTTAGGAAGTAAATCACAATGTAAAACATCTTCAGGTTTATTAGAGAATAAGATCTGGATTCCATCCCCTATATAATCATTTTTATTACTAATATCTGATTCTAAAATCTTTTCCTTGTACCAATCAACCATATCACAAGGATGAAAAACCTCTTCGGGATATGTATGTTGATTTTTAAAAATATCAATTATAGCTTTTTTAGTTAATTTATTTTCAAATCCACATTTCAAAAGTTGTAATTCCGGTTGGTTAATGGTTGTAGAATAAAAGATTAAATTATTATAATCCAAAAAACCATCTTCTAATAACATTCTCATAAGAAGAACATTCTTTCCACATCCAGAAGATCCAATAATTAAGCATCTAAAATTATCAGGAAATACTTTATTATTAAATTTAGATTTATGTCTATTTAAAATTGGTTTCCAAGTATCCATTTTTATTTATTATAAAATGACAACACAAAACCCTACAGAGGAATCTTTGCAAGAATTAATAAATTCAAATAAAAATAAATCAGTAGTAATCTCTGGTAAAAAATATTTTATTGGAAAACATGTAAAAGAACAAGTTAAAGAACATGTAGGGAGTTCCTCCAAATCCGGAGGGATTCTTCCTCTGGCGGCTTTAATACCTGCAATCATTGCCGGACTATCAGGTGCTTCTGGAATAGCTGGAGGAATTGCAACTACAGTTCAAAAAGCTAAAGAATCTCAAAAGACAGACCTAGAAAAAGAAAAACTACAAACTGAAATCGAGAAAATGAAGGGAGGGAAAGGTCTTTATCTTGATCCTTATAAAGGTCGTGGTTTAAATGATTTTTTAAAAAATCAAATTTCTACATCTGAATCTTTATCTTCAAAAGATAAAGATGATTTTAAAAAAATATGTAAATCTTTAAAAAATGGATGTCTTTGTAAAATTAAAAATGGGAAGGGCCAGGGCAAAGGATTATACTTGAAACCCTTTCCAACGGATCCTTTACCAAAATGATACCATTTTTAATACCATTAAAATGGTATATGAAGAAAGATTAGCACTTTTAAAAAAATTACAATCAGAACAAGATAAATATAATAAAAAAGATACAACTCAACACGCTGAATCTATAATATTAAATGAGGTAATCCAACAACAACAAGGACCAACAATTAAAGCCATAAAAGAGTTAGAAGTTTTAAAATTTAAAGAGTTGGAAGATAAACAAGATTTAAAAGAATTACCATGGTTGGAAGATTTAAATATAAAACCTCTTATACTTGATCCTAAAATTAATGTGAGTTTAAGTAAAACAATTAAACCTACATTTAATATTAATGTTGAAGGATATCAAATAATAACAATTAATAAACATGACTTTCTGTTATATTTAAATTCAGAAAATAAATCACGTATTCATTCACAAAATGTTTATAATACTAAACACCTAGATTTTGAATTTACAGATGATTTTTATGGATTAGTTTGTGGATATCCCTCAGAGAATGTTGATCTTCTAGAAATTAAAAAATATTTAAATTTAATAGAATTAGTACATGGTAGTGCTAAAGCAAAACATATTCAAGATTTAAAGAAATATTTAAATAAAAATGAAAGGGGTTATATTGTCACAGAAGGAGAGGGCCAGGGAAAGGGTAAGGAGATAAACCCAATCAATCTTTTTATTGAATTAAGAAAACTATTAGCAGCTAAAAAAGCAGGACATAATAATTTAGATTCTGATATTTTAAAGATTTCTAAAGAATTATTAAAACAAGGAATAATTTCAAAAGATAAATTTAATAAGTATACGAAGTTATAAATACGAAGTTATAAAATATAAAATGACTCCTTCAATATTAGATTTTTTAAAAACATTTGGAATAAATACAAAAACAAATTTTGATTTAAAAGATTATGCAGATTATTTAAATTTAAAATTAAAAATATTAATGAATGATGAATTGTCGAGTCTGAAAGAAGACACTCCAAAGAATATCATTATAAATTATCAAAATTCAAATGAAAAAGGATCTCATTGGGTTTGTATATATAATAAATCTATATACTTTGATTCTTTTGGGATTAAACCCACTAAAGAAGTTGAAGACTATCTCTCGGACTACACTTTTAATTCTTTACAAGTTCAACCTAATAATACTAAAATATGTGGTATTTTAAGCTTATATGTTTTGTATATATTGAATAAATCCAAAGGAGAAGGTTTCACTTCCTTAATCCAAGAAATTTATAATGATTTAAAATCTATACTATGAAAATGGAGCTTCGCAACCTTCCGGAAGATAATTTAAAAAAAATGGTAAACATAATGTCAGATAAATATTCAAGAACTTTATCTATAAATTCAAAAGAATCAGACTTTACTATAAACTTTCAAGATTCAATTAAATTAGATCAAAATTTAAATTATGAATTAGGACTATTATGGTTTTGTGCTTATAATACTATTTTTAATATAACTAAAGATAATAACATATTTTATTATATAAGCCCAAAATCTACAGATAAGATTATAATAACAATCGAACCCGGAGCTTATGAGATAAAAGATTTAAATAATATACTTTCTAAAAAAACAAATGGAGTCATTAAAATTAAAATGGATTTACCAACTTCAAAATGTATAATGACTTTAGAGAATATAGGAATTCATTTTCAAAATAATAGTTTCTTTAGAACAATTTTAGGATTTACACGAAACCATTATATCACACCTGTAGTTGAGAATATAACATCAGAAAATATTATAAAAATAATAAATACAAACACAATAAATATTCATTGCGATTGTATAACTGGTTCTTATAATAATGGTAAACAAACAAATGTTTTATATTCCTTTCCCTCAAACACAGTTCCTATGGGATATAAAATAGTTGAAAGAATGAATCCTCCAAATTATTTACCTTTATGTAGAAAATATATAATGGATATTAATTTTAAAATTCTTAATCAAGAAGGAGAATTGATTGATTTTAATGGAGAAGAGATTTCAATGTATTTACATTTGAAACAGGTCTGAGGAAGTCACAAGGGGGAGAAGGACTAAAAGGGAGAAGGGGGAGAAGGACTAACGAAGTGTACAAAGGGGGAGAGGAATTCTTAAGTATTTTAATCCCCTATTAAATGAGTTCTTATATTCCATGTAATAGAGGTGGTGGAACAATAAAAACAGGGTTTAATACAGAAGAAATATTAACTTTAACAGAAAATAAATATATTAATGAAAGAGGTGATTCAATGAAGGGTGATTTAATTTTAAATGGACACAAGATAAAAGAATTATCTTTTCCAACTGATGAAGCTGATGCAGTTAATAAGAAATATGTAGATGGTGTTAAAAATTATACTGATTTAACAACAACAAGAATTGAAAGTTCATTAACAACAAAAATGGATTCAATGGAATCAAAGCTTAATAATATCGAACAACGATTTAATGATAAATTTGACAAGTTACAAAGTCTGTTAACTGAACAAGTTGTAAAGTTAAATACTAGCATATTAAATTCTAAAGATAAACAAATTATGAATACTAAATTTAATACAATATATAATATAATAAATGAGATGATTACATCATTTAATAAAAGAATTTCAAATTTAGAGTCTCATGGAACACACATTAACACCACACATATTATTAGAAAAAGAGCTGCTGAATTAGAACAGAATAAAACATTATTACCCCATACATATAAACATTTTATAGAACCAAGTTTAATAACAACAAACAGTAAAGAATGGGGTGTTTTTATGGTTGTAAAGATTATTGATCCTTATTTCTTTTTGTTTGATGATGATAATGAAAGAATGAAATGGTTTGTGAAATGTGATTATAATAGTAAGCTTGAAAAGGGTGATGTTATAATGACTAGTTATGATTTACCACACGGAGATTGGTATGTTAATACTCATTCACATGGACTACATAAAGTTAAAAGTAAGAATATTATTTTTAAAAGCACACTTGTACAATATATAGATTTAATATTTTATGAAAAAAGGTTGATGTTGATGAAGTTCGTAAAGCATTGAGAGAATTGTATAAAGATATCCTCTCAACAAGAGTTTCTTTTGATATCCGAGTATTGGTACCAGATGGTGCTCAGAAGAATAAAGTCTTATTTTTTTATTTATTAAAATGGAAGAAGTAAGAGAAGAAAAAATTTATCCAGAATTGAGATCATCAGGATATTATTCTTCCAAGGCCTCGGCTCCCACAGAACTTGAAATTATGAGAGTAAAAGAATTTAAATCAGAAACCTTACATTTACAAGATTTATTAAAGCATTATAAAAAAATTAAAAATAGATGGAATAAAGGGAATACAGTTTTAAAAGTTATAGGTTATTCTTTAGGATTTGCATCTGCAATATTAACAGTTATTTTACCTATAACTTTACCAGTTTTAACAATAGCACCTGTAATACTTGGAAGTATTTCTGTAGCTGATGGTTTCTTGACTGAAATAGTTTCATTATCTTATACTTCTAAAAAGAAAAGTTTATATCGTGAAGTTTGTTTATCAATAGAATTAGGAATCTCTAAATTATTTTTATTTCAATTAAAAGCTTTAGAAGATGGAATCTTAACTGATGATGAAATAATGAAATCAAATCAAATAATACAAGATATTAAAAATAATATTAATAGATTAAAAAGTGCTAATGTTATAACTAATGAATATTCTAAAAAAATTAAACGAGAGAAGTGGCTAAAGAATCATACATAAAAAAATTTATTGCCCTTCAAAAGGTTGATGTTGTCACTCTTAAATTAATTGTTGACATTTTTAAAAGAAAAAAATCATTTGATAGAATCTGATGTTAACTTTTCGAAATTAGTTTTTAGAAGCTCTTTATGATCTTTAAATTCTTTATCACTTAGACCTTTTATATATTCAGGATCAGTATTAAAATATTTAAGTTCTAAACATATAGGATTAAAAACTTGAGAATATAAAGGTCTGCCAATCCTTGGGGGATAAATGATCTCAACTCTATAAATATCAAGATCAGTAAGATTTAAATCATAGACTTTATTTATTTTATCAAGACTTTTTATTATAGGGATTAAATCATTTCCAATTGGGAGAGTTGTTTTCATGTCAGACAAGATAAATCTTTTGTCATCATAATTTGATAATGATACTTTTTGGGATTCTATCAAGTAAATATCATGCTTTTCACTTTTAAGTTGATGTACTTCATCAATTTTATCTTTATGACCTTCTTTTATACAATCTTTATAATCTTGATGAGAAAGTTTCCTGGCTACGCATCTCTGTATTCCTTTACATCTGTTATCCTTTACAGGTTTCTCTTCTTCTGATCCTCCCGGGAATACAGGATATCTATGTGTAATGCTTTCTTCTGTTTCTGGGGTTTTAAATATAAATGTATGCTCTTCAAATTTAGGATTTGTAAATGTTTCGTATGAATATTGTTTAGCACGAATAAATATTCCATTTTCTATTGGAGTATTTGGTTTTTCATCTTTAAATGAAAATAACTCTCCGGATGAATTTATTAAATTTGAAAGTATAGGATTTTCAGCTATGTCTCTTTCAAGGTCCTCAGTTCTTATGGTTAAAAACATTGAATCCGTATCCATTGCATGCATTGCTATATTTGCTCCGTATATGGGATGCAAGACATTATAATATGTTTCATACATTTGCAATTTTGAAAGTTCTAAAATTGCAAAGCCTATAAATATTGGTTTATTATATGTTTTCTCAAAATTTTGTAGTTCTACTGCAGTAAGACTTTCAGAAAATACCTGTGCGTTTTTAAATGTAGGCTTTCCTAGCATGCGATTATAACGGGCTATATCCTTTTCACTATTTGTCAAGAGTTCTATATTAGTATACTTGTCTATATTCTCCATGGTCTTGCCAAAGACTGAGTTGTTTAAAAGTTTATAACCATTGTCTTTTAAAAGGTTACCTTGTCTTTTTGCAATGTTTCTACAACGAATGTTCTCCTCGATAAAGGTCTTCATGAATGCTCTCTGTTTAAATCTTATAACACTATGAACTTTTTTTAATTTCATTCCTTGTGAAAGATAAAACTGCAGGAGTCCATAGTGACAGAGATAATATTCTCGATCTGTTTGATCACAAAGAAGCTTTGTTGTTGGCGGTTTATCCTGTGAGATTTGCCAGGATGAAAGTTCTTGGATATTAATCTTTCTTCTTATAGGGGCTAAAGGGAAGTGTCTTGTTCCTGATTTTATATCCTCAGGATATTCGAGGTCACATTCTATAAAGTATCCTATTGGAGAATCTTTAGGGGTTGCACGTATTTCTTTTATAAGAGTCTTTAAGGATTCTTCTTCTTCTACGGAGTGCACAAGGCCTGAGGAGTATATTTCACGAAAGTCACTCATTGGAAAATACTGAGTCATAATTCCTGAATATAAAGCTGTTGCATCTATATAAAGTATAAACAAAGGATTCTTCATTCCTTCTAATACTTCTTCTAGTTCCTCATTGTTAAGTTTTTTATAAGGCTCAGAGGTCTTTGAAAGCATTCTACTATTAGTTATTGCATTTCTAGCTTTTATTTCCCTATTCCCCATTACTGAGGATACTCCTCCTCTAATGTTTGTTTTAATTTGATTAAACATGTCTTGCTCGGTTAAAAGATCTATAATTTTATCAGATTCTGGAAGATCTGAAGTCCAAATGGTATATAACATGGTATCCCAAGCTAAGGAAGGAGCTGTTATATAATTATATGGTTTAAGAACAAAAGACTTTGTAAATTCTTCAAAGCAATCTGCTAGGATGTAAACATCTAGGGACAGGTAGGTGCTTGTATAATCTCCCAAGGTTTTACAGTCAAACAGCTGAAACATTTTATTTGCTCGGGAATATTCCTGATCTGTAATCCCAGATTTTGAAAGTAGTGAATAAAAGGCCTCTTTCTCTGGCAGACTTGTTTCCTTTAATTTTTCAAATGAATCAACGTAGTCATAGGGATAGATTCCTTTTGCTAGGCATGTCGAGTATTCTTCCGGGGGTATATTATTTTTTTCCAAAAAGTCCCGAGTGATTTTAAAGTCTTCTGGCCTTAATGTTTTTGCTATGCCATCTAAAGACATTTGTAGGAAGTTTAAGGAATCTATAAATTTTAATTTCCCATATTCAACTGATTTATATTTTTCCTTTGTAAGTCCTATAACCTTGAAAGAGTTTTTAGCATTTGCTGCTAGATGCTTTATAAATAGATGTACGTCATAACCAAAAAGATTATGAAATATAACTGGTACAAATTTAGGAGTATGACAATTAAGATTGCAGTTTTTATGGGCTGCTCCTCGATAATTATTTTCCTTTTTTAAATGATCGTGATCTATAACCTTATCGTTAGTTCCAGGATTGGATTCTCCATCAGAATGACTTCCAGAATTGGATTCCCCAAACCCTTGTTTGCACATCCAGCAGTTGAAAGTATTTTTATATTCTTCTAATTGTTGCTCTGAAATATTTTGAGGGTACTTTGTTTTTAATGCTTTAAATATTTCATGTTCTAGATCATTTATACTTGTAGTAAAATGATCCAAGACATCTTCTGAGGTTCCTTGAAATGCATATTCTCTAGATTCTATGACTTCAGGATAATTACTTTTAAATAATAATTTATAGGCAGATGGTAATTGTTTAGTTTTTTTAACACTATTAGGTTTATTATTTTTTCTTAGAAAGGCCTTTAACCTTGTTGGCTTCTCCTTCTGTTTAGAGGCTTTCCATGCATCCATGAGTTTATATTTTTCTATTATTTTTAAATATTGCATAACTAGATCTTGTTTATGATTTATAGATTCAAAGTCTCCGTAGACACAGCCTACTGTTTGTAGTAAATTTGAAAAGTTTTTAAAATAGCATCCTGGGATCTGTAGGCATTCTAATTAAAGCTGGTGAATCCTTTTCACAAAATCTTGCATGCTTAATCATGGAGTTTTTAGTTGTTGAATAATGAAGACATCTTTTACATGTTCCGCCTCCACAAGTTGGATTCTCTGGAGATGTAAAGGCTTGAAAGTTTTTTATTAAAATATAATGTTGATTATTTTCATGTTCCAAGATTAAAAGATATATCTCCCTGTCTCCTAGGCCCTGTATCTCATAGTCAGAAATATAAATTGGAATAATATCTCTGTATCCATGTCCCCATCCTTTAACATGTTCATAAATATTAAGTTTAAGATTATTTAGTCTTTCAAATTCTGGAATGTCTTCTAGTTTCATTGGATGCGTGAATCCCTTGGGGAATATTAATTCATTTTCATATTCTTTGTATTTGGAAACTCTTTGAGGGTTTTCAGCTTGAGGATGTAAATGTGCAAGTATTGACCACATGAAACATTTGTTATCCTTATTCTGTACGTTTATAACATTTCTAGATTTAAAGGGTGTAGGAATATAGGATTTAGGATTAGGTGGTAATCCCCTCCAGTAATCAATTACTAAAGATTGGAAGCTATGAAATACTAAGTTTGAATCTCCTAATTCATTTTCAACCTCTTCTTGTTTTGCTTCTACTGCTTGAATTATTTCTTTGATGCTTTTATTAAATCCTCTAGTTGAAAATAAATATTTAAAAGGCATTGGGATTTCAACATCTAAAGGAATTGTGTTTTCTTGGCTTACTGGTCCTCTCCAGTATTTTGCTTTTATTGTGATTTTATATTTTATAACATTATACCTTGATGCTTTATAATTTTTTAAAGCTTCACAGAAAGAATCTTTTATATTTTTTTTATTTCTCTTTATGTATTCTCCAGGGGTTGCAGGTCCATTAATTTTTAATTTAAATTCATCTATGTGATTAAAATTGTCCCAGTTGTATTTTTCTCTTTCAAGATGATCAGGATCTCCTTCTGAATGGCATTCTTCCTCGTCGTCTCTTTCATTAGTTGGACTTTCTGTTATGTGTTCTTTTAAATGTTTTAAATAGTAGAAATTCATTTTTGTTGAAAAGTTGCAATGAGGGCATGTAAATACTTCTCTAAGTTTTCCGATACAATTTTCAAAATGTTTATTATATCCTGAATGCAGATATCTTCCTTTACATTTAGGACAGAGTTTAGAATTTGTGTCATTAAGATTATTTTCTTTTAGTAAGTGAGCCTTCGACTTACAGTGGGACATTAATCCTGTTTTATTTTTAAAAACTTTATTGCAAATATTACAGTTCATTTTTAGAATAAATTTTTTTATTGGATCCTATGTTTTCTATTTTTAGATTTTTATTTTTTTATTTTTTATTTTTTTATTTTTTTATTTTTTTATTTTTATATTACCAAGACCTGCAATCACCGAGACCTGTATTCACCGAGACCCGAGACCTGCAATCACCGAGACCCGAGTCCCTTCAAGTAGTGGGGATATATCCCTAACGACCGCAGGCTGATTTACGTTTTTCATAGCTTTATCGGCATTTTTTTACGGTTTTGTTGCATTAATTACATATTTCTTAAATCTTGCGAAATAGAGGAAAATAAAAAATGTGCGTTTTTAAGGGTTTATAGTGTTTTTTTGTACGTTTTTGGGGGTAAAATAGCCATAAAACATGAAAACAGTGGGAGGCCTGTGGTCGTTAGGGATATATCCCCACTAATAATAATAATAATAATAATAATAATAATAATAATAATAATAATAATAATAATAATAATAATAATAATAATGATAGTAATAATAATAATAGTAATAATAATAATAATAATAATAATAATAATAATAATAATAATAATAATAATAATAATAATAGTAATAATAAAAATATTAATAATAATAATAATTATTAGGAGGTTCATCCTGTACAACATTAAAATCAGTTTTTGTTTCCATAAATTTTATTTCAGTAAATATCAGTATCAAATTAAATCTTCTTTAAACTTTCTTATTTAAACAAATTTTCTACGAAGATATTTTTAATTAAAATATCTTCTTATTTCTTTTTTTAAAAATTAATCTAAAATTTAATTTTTAAAATTTTCAATTTAAAAATTTCTTCATCATAAAACTTCCCCCTTCTTAAGAAATTTTTAAGTTTTTCCACATTTCTTTCGATCCTTTTTCCATCTTCATTTCTTAAGATTTATCGTCTGTCATGCACTTTTCTATCACTTTGTACGGACCTTCATACCTGTCCTGGCCTTTGTGGCGTGTTTCTACTTTTACTAATACTTCTTCTCCTACATTGAATTTTCTCCTTGTTTGTTCTTCTAGTTCTTCCTATATCGGTATTTCTTTGGACCCGTACCATTTTTCCCTGCTAATCTTTTTTCCAAAAACTATCTCTGCCGGGCTTTTCCCTGTCGTTTTTTGTTTGGTTGCATTTAAAGTGAATTCGACTTCTGGTAATATCTCTTCCCAATCCGTCTTCGTTCTATCCTGTAAAGTAACATTTATCAAATCCCGTATTGTCCTGAATTATCTTTCTATCTGACCGTTTGTTTGGTGATGGTATGTGTTATGTTATTGTTAAGAGATTTGAAGGACCCGATAGAGTCACCGATAAAAAATGTGATGGGACAATCGGGGTGCGTGCTGAGTTTACTAATAAGATAACAACAAATAAAATAAAAATAATAATAAACAATAATATATATTGAACTAGAACTTTTATTTAATCAAAATTAAAAACCTTGATTACTGGGATTTCGTCCTTTGATTTAGTGTTACTTTCAAATTAATAAATATTAGCTACCGGATTTGATGCTTTAATTTGATATAACTTCAGAATTAATAAATGTTAGTTGACGGATTTGGTTCTTTAATTTAATATAACTTCCGAATTAATAAATATTAGTTGTCAGATTTGGTTCTTTAATTTAATATAACTTCCGAATTAATAAATATTAGTTGCTGGATTTGATTCTTTAATTTAATATAACTTCCGAATTAATAAATATTAGTTGCTGGATTTGGTTATTGATTTTTTTTTAATTTTTCAAATTTTCTATTGCGATAATTTACCATAGTAAATTATCGCTATATAGTTTTTTTTGAAAATCTGGATTTCCAGATGGTGGCAATTTATATCATACTATTTACAATTCCTAATAGTGAACACTAAAATATTAATAAAAATAACTATACATTACATAACTTCCTCCTTTAAAACCGGAGGTTAACATGAGTCAATAAAATGTAACCAAAAAAAAATATAACATACAATAACCTTTTTTTTATGTGTCATTTTTTATGTTTTTATTTGTTTGTTTTTGTTTCTGTTTTTTTTTATATATCTACAACCTTAAAAGTAGAGAGATTGGAGCCCGCGAAACCAGGAGCCCGCGGGGACAAAGACATACCCCCCCTCCCTCCTCCCCCCCGGGTCAAATTTTTTTTTCTTTAAAAACAGGAGCCCGCGTGGACAAAGACAATTTTTTCAAATTTTAGAATCTTTTTTAATTTTTAGAGTTTTTAATTTTGAAGCTCATTGGGAGACCTTTCGAATGAGTATAGACATCCTTATTATCATTATTATTGGTAAAGATATTATTATTTTTAAAAATATTATTTTTCAAGGTCAAATTTTTTTCTTTAAAAACAGGAGCCCGCGGGGACAAAGACATTTTTTTTTCAAGGTCAAATTTCTTTTTCAAGGTCATTTAAACAAAGACCATGACTCATTCAAGGTCATTTAAACAAATACCATGACTCATTCAAGGTCAGTATCAAATCAGTATCAAATTAAATCTTCTTTAAACTTTCTTATTTAAACAAATTTTCTACGAAGATATTTTTAATTAAAATATCTTCTTATTTCTTTTTTTAAAAATTAATCTAAAATTTAATTTTTAAAATTTTCAATTTAAAAATTTCTTCATCATAAAACTTCCCCCTTCTTAAGAAATTTTTAAGTTTTTCCACATTTCTTTCGATCCTTTTTCCATCTTCATTTCTTAAGATTTATCGTCTGTCATGCACTTTTCTATCACTTTGTACGGACCTTCATACCTGTCCTGGCCTTTGTGGCGTGTTTCTACTTTTACTAATACTTCTTCTCCTACATTGAATTTTCTCCTTGTTTGTTCTTCTAGTTCTTCCTATATCGGTATTTCTTTGGACCCGTACCATTTTTCCCTGCTAATCTTTTTTCCAAAACTATCTCTGCCGGGCTTTTCCCTGTCGTTTTTTGTTTGGTTGCATTTAAAGTGAATTCGACTTCTGGTAATATCTCTTCCCAATCCGTCTTCGTTCTATCCTGTAAAGTAACATTTATCAAATCCCGTATTGTCCTGAATTATCTTTCTATCTGACCGTTTGTTTGGTGATGGTATGTGTTATGTTATTGTTAAGAGATTTGAAGGACCCGATAGAGTCACCGATAAAAAATGTGATGGGACAATCGGGGTGCGTGCTGAGTTTACTAATAAGATAACAACAAATAAAATAAAAATAATAATAAACAATAATATATATTGAACTAGAACTTTTATTTAATCAAAATTAAAAACCTTGATTACTGGGATTTCGTCCTTTGATTTAGTGTTACTTTCAAATTAATAAATATTAGCTACCGGATTTGATGCTTTAATTTGATATAACTTCAGAATTAATAAATGTTAGTTGACGGATTTGGTTCTTTAATTTAATATAACTTCCGAATTAATAAATATTAGTTGTCAGATTTGGTTCTTTAATTTAATATAACTTCCGAATTAATAAATATTAGTTGCTGGATTTGATTCTTTAATTTAATACAACTTCCGAATTAATAAATATTAGTTGCTGGATTTGGTTATTGATTTTTTTTAATTTTTCAAATTTTCTATTGCGATAATTTACCATAGTAAATTATCGCTATATAGTTTTTTTTGAAAATCTGGATTTCCAGATGGTGGCAATTTATATCATACTATTTACAATTCCTAATAGTGAACACTAAAATATTAATAAAAATAACTATACATTACATAACTTCCTCCTTTAAAACCGGAGGTTAACATGAGTCAATAAAATGTAACCAAAAAAAAATATAACATACAATAACCTTTTTTTTATGTGTCATTTTTTATGTTTTTATTTGTTTGTTTTTGTTTCTGTTTTTTTTTATATATCTACAACCTTAAAAGTAGAGAGATTGGAGCCCGCGAAACCAGGAGCCCGCGGGGACAAAGACATACCCCCCCCTCCCTCCTCCCCCCCGGGTCAAATTTTTTTTTCTTTAAAAACAGGAGCCCGCGTGGACAAAGACAATTTTTTCAAATTTTAGAATCTTTTTTAATTTTTAGAGTTTTTAATTTTGAAGCTCATTGGGAGACCTTTCGAATGAGTATAGACATCCTTATTATCATTATTATTGGTAAAGATATTATTATTTTTAAAAATATTATTTTTCAAGGTCAAATTTTTTTCTTTAAAAACAGGAGCCCGCGGGGACAAAGACATTTTTTTTTCAAGGTCAAATTTCTTTTTCAAGGTCATTTAAACAAAGACCATGACTCATTCAAGGTCATTTAAACAAATACCATGACTCATTCAAGGTCATTCTCAAGGTCGTATGACTCATTCAAGGTCATTCTCAAGGTCGCATGACTCATTCAAGGTCATTCTCAAGGTCCTATGACTCATTCAATGTCATATTATTATTTTAAAAATTATTATTATTATTTTTTTCAAGGTCAATTTTTTTTTCTTTAAAAACAGGAGCCCGCGGGGACAAAGACAATTTTTCCATAGTTCCCGCCAATGGAATTAATTAAACGATGACTTATTTTGAAGCCCACTACAAGACCTTTCGAATGAGGTATAGACATCCTTACTATCATTATTATTGGTAAAGATATTACTATTTTTCAAAATATTATTTTTGAAGGTCAAATTTTTTTCTTTAAAAACAGGAGCCCGCGGGGACAAAGACATTTTTTTTCAAGGTCATTTTTTTCCAAGGTCATTTTTTCAAGGTCATTTTTTTTTCAAGGTCATTTTTTTTCCAAGGTCATTTTTTTTTCAAGGTCATTTTTTTCAAGGTCAAATTTTTTTTTCAAGGTCATTTTTTAAAATTTAAATTTACAGAGTTCCCGCTAATGGAATTAATTAAACGATGACTTATTTTGAAGCCCACTACAAGACCTTTCGAATGAGATATAGACATCCTTACTATCATTATTATTGGTAAAGATATTATTATTTTTCAAAATATTATTTTTCAAGGTCAAATTTTTTTCTTTAAAAACAGGAGCCCGCGGGGACAAAGACATTTTTTTTTCAAGGTCATTTTTTTTCCAAGGTCATTTTTTTTTCAAGGTCATTTTTTTTCAAGGTCATTTTTTTTTTCTAGGTCAAATTTTTTTTTTCAAGGTCATTTTTTAAAATTTAAATTTTTACAGTTCCCGCCAACGAAAATTATTCATCGATAACTCATTTTAAAGCCCAATTCAAAACCTTTCGTATGAGCCATATATCCTATTATTAACATTATTATTTCTAAAGATATTATTATTATTATTATTATTATTATTATTATTATTATTATTATTATTATTATTATTATTATTATTATTATTATTATTATAATTATTATTATTATTATTATTATTGGGTATTGCTCGCAAGGGTACTGCCCCGAGTTTATCTGACAAAATATTTTCTCCCCCTATGGGTAATGCTCAAAAGGGTATTACTCACGCTCAACAACTCACAAGGGTATTATTAAACAAATCAGCATTGGATTATTATTACAAAGTATTATTATTATTATTATTATTATTATTATTATTATTATTATTATTATTATTATTATTATTATTATTATTACAAAGTTTTAACAAAGTTTTAGAGAATATATAAAATATCCATCAACTTGACTATATTCGGACAAACAATTATTTTTCAAAATATTATTATTTTCAAGGTCATATTATTATATTTTCAAAATATAATTATTTTCAAGGTCATATTATTATTTTTCAAAATATTATTATTTTCAAGGTCATATTATTATTATTTTTGTTAGAAGCTATAACATTTAATTCTTCGGTCATCAAAATAAATTACTAAGACTATTAAATCCAAAATTATATTTCATTAAATCTGATTATATAAACAAATATTCTTGGGACATTTTCTAAATTTTAATTTCAACCAAATATCAACATACCATCGCATTCATACTTGAATTTCAATTTTATTAAAAATTATTTTATTTTAAAATTTCAATTATCATTTCAATTTTAATATCTTAAAATAATTTAAGTTTCAATTAAAACTTTACAAATTTTAATCATGAACTAATTTAATTTAGTATTTTAATTTTAACTCCTCACATCCCCCTTTTTTAAAATGTTTGATCTTCTCAACATTTCTGACTACCATCTTCCCATTTTGATCTTTAAGTAAGTAGCTCCGTTCATGTATTTTCCTTATCACTTTGTACGGCCCTTCCCACCTTGCATCGTCTTTATTTCGAATTTCTTGTTTGATCAAGACCACATCTTCCATTTCAAAATCTCTCACTGTTTTGCTTATTTTTGGTTTTAGTGTTTTATCCTCTATTCTCTTTTCCATATCTTCTCTATTTATTTCTTTATTCGAGTACCATTTCATTCTGTCGATTTTCCTCCCAAATATAATCTCTGCTGGGCTTACTCCCGTTGTTTTTTGAACTGTTGCATTTAACGTATATTCTATTTCTGGCACTATATCAGCCCAGTTTTTCCTTCCTCCTTCATTCAATGACGCGTTAATATACTCTCTGATTGTTCTGAATTGTCTTTCAATAATACCATTTGTGTTATGGTGATATGGGCTTGAGAAAATTAATTCAATGCCAGCTGCCTTTGCTAGTTCTTTTATACTTCTTGCTTCAAAGTTCTTCCCACAATCTACATGAAGTTCTTTTGGAGCTCCAAACTTTAATATCCATTTATTTAATAACGTCTCACTAATTGTTTTTTCGTCTTGCTTGTTTATGGCCGTTAATGAGATGTATTTACTATAGTGGTCAATGATTCCGCAAATATATTTCTTTTTGTTGAACGTTTCTTTCAATGGCCCACATATATCCATATATATCTTCTCGAATGGTTCTGTGCTCTTTATTGTTTGAGTTTCCTCCTTTGTCTTGGTTGTTATCGTTTTCATTTTCTGACATCTTTCGCAGTTCTCAATTACCTTTTTTACTTCCGTTGCTAAATTTTCCATGTCGCAGTTATTCTGGATATATTTTGTTACTTTCTGTGCACCTGCATGGCACAGCAATACGTGTACTTCTTTTATCATCCTCTGTCTATTATCTGACGGTATCCATATTTTACCTTGCTTAGTTAGTACCGTGTTGTTTTCCATTATGAACTTACAATCTTTATTTTCTAACTTATTCTTTATTTCTTGGACCTCCATATTGTCATTTTGCCACTTGTTATATCCGCCTTCTGCTGTTACTGTTAATATTCTGGTTTTAATTTTGCCGGTTTTTGCGTCTTCGTGTTCCATCATACACTGTACACATGTTCCGCATGTTTTCCTGGATAGCATATCCGCGTTTGTATGGCTTGTTCCTTTCCTGTATTCCATTTTAATATCCAGGCTGCTTAAATAGTTGATCCATGTCTGGAATTGGGCAGTTATTGGTTTCTTCGTTGTTACCATAAACGTAATAGCTTTATGGTCCGTTCTCAGTACGAATCTCTTACCATATAAGTAATGGTTGAAATGTTTACAAAAATAGTATATTGCCAATAATTCTTTTCTGGTAATGCAGTATCCTTTTTCGTGGCTGCTCATCGCATGTGAACCATATGCAATGACATGTTCATGTCCTTTTTCATCCTTTTGCGAAAGAACTGCTCCAATAGTATCGAAGCTCGCGTCTGTGTCTAATATAAATTCTTTTCTGAAATCTGGAAATACCAATACTGGGGCGGTTATCAATGCTTCTTTCATTTCCCTGAAAGCCTTTTCACACATCTCTGTCCATCTTATTTTCTCATTGTTTTTTCCGCATATGCTTTCTAGTGCTCTTGCCTTCTTTGCATAGTCTTTTATGAACCGTCGATAATAGTTACAGATACCCAGAAAGCTCCTCAGATTCTTCACACATTTTGGTTTTTGAAATGATTGTATTGCTTCTATCTTAGTATTATCTGTTTGTATGCCGTCTTTATTTATTATGTGTCCCAGAAACTTCACTTCTTTTCTAAATATTTGACATTTTTCGGGGTTCAATCTTAGTCCTGCTGTTGCGATCTTCCCTAGGACTTTTCCAAATATGTTATAATGGTCTTCTTCTGTCTTTGTGAATATTAGGATGTCGTCTAAATATACCATCACTCCATCTTTCCACAAATCTTTCAATACTTTCGTCATTAATTCTTGAAATGTTCCTGGTGCCGCTGCAATACCGAACGGCATCCTGTTAAAACAGAACTGTCCTTCTTTTGTTGAGAATGCTGTTTTCTCTTGAGATTCTTTATCTAACTTCACTTGGTAATAAGCATTTCCCAAGTCGATTGAGCTAAAATATCTGGATCCGTGTAGGATGTCTAAAATTTCATCTACATTTGGCATTGGAAATGCTTGTCTTTCTGTTATCTTGTTTAATTGTCTGAAGTCTAGACAAAGCCTGATGTCTTTTTTCTCTTTCTTCCATACACAAACTAAAGGTGTGTTCCACGGTGAATTACACTTCCTAATTATTCCGTTGTTTTCTAGATTTTTTATTGCTTCCTCAATCTTGTTTTCCAAATTTATTGGCTGACGTCTCGGTTTAATCATTATTGGCTCTCCTTTCGTGATGATCTTATGTTTTATCAGATTGGTACACCCAATGTCCCATTTATCTGCCATAAAAACATTCTTGTTTGCCTGAAATATTTCTAGCAGTCTCTTATTTCCGGTAACTTTTAAAACGTCGATGGCATGACGTAATCTTTCTTCATCTGTTATAATCCGCCCAAATCTAGCTTCTATTTCGCAAATGAAATCACTACGTTTTCCATGTTCTTCTAGTATACATTTCAATTCTATACCAAATAACCTTTGTAGTTCTACTCCTCCAATAATTTCTGGTATTAAATTCTTTACTATAATGAATGTTACATTTCTTTCAATACTGCCCATTTTAACATTGATGTTTATTTTACCCATAGTTTCTAATCTACTGTTGTTTGCACATCTTAGCGATTCCCTTGTTTCTAATATTTCGATATTTTCTAATCGATCAATTACAGATTTAGCCATCACATTAATTCGCGCTCCTGTATCCAATAAACAATCTACTTTTCGCCCTTGGATATCCAGTGTTGTACTCGGTCTACCTTGCATTATATTATATGTTATTACTGGACTTTTTTGTTCTTCTACTGACAAAATATTCTGCTCTCTAGTATCTTCTACAATTTCATTAATACACACGTCTCCATTTTTCTTGAGGAATTTGTAAATTTTCTCTATAGTTCTTTCCTCATGTTTTACTAATTCATTTACTTTACACTCCTCTTTAAATTTTTTCTGAATTTCCTTATCATTCGACTTTTTAATTTCTACACTACTATTATTATTAATATCACGTTCAAAAACACTACAATCTTTATCAATCATACAATCATCATACATACTTAAATTACACATACCGTTAGCATTCATTCTTTGGTTGAAATCAATATTACTTAGTAAATTGCTCCGATCAATGTCCCGTTTGACGGAGCGTGCTCGTTTGGGTCATTCTCCCTGTTATACTCGTCTGGCTGGCTTGACTGTTTTGTATTCATCATCTCATCATCAGACTCGATAGCTGCAATATCTTTTCTGTTATATTGTTGGTTTCCCCATTGTCTTTGATGTACGTTCCTTGATTGATACATATCTTCCCTTTGTTGATAGGTATTTCTTTGAATTCTTCCTCCTGACATCTTCCTTTGGTCTCGATCTCTTCCTTGATTTCGTCTTTCCATATTTGTGTAGCACTCTCTTTCTTTGTGTCCTCGTGCATTGCATCTATGACATTTGATTGTTGGGCATTCTCTTCGTATGTGACCTTCAACACCACATGCATAACATTGAAATCTTCTTTTTATATTACATTCTCTGCTACTGTGTCCCGGTTTTTGACACGTCCAGCATTCTATCACTTTAACTCTTGTCTCTGGTTTCCATTCGTTGATTTCTCTCTTCGTGGCTCCAACTTGTACTACATCTCTATAAGTTCTTCCCCCAGTTGTAGGTCGTATTGATCTCACCGTGTTTACTTGTTCAATAACCTTGTTAACTTTTTCTATCTTCTTTATAGTTTCTTTAATTTGTTCCGCCGTTTTGAGATCTTTCATTTCGATTTCTTTCCTGACTTCTTTATCTCTTACACAATGTGTCAATAAACATTTCTGAATTTCTTCCTCATTCCAAGTGTGTGAGGCCAATTTTTTAGTCATTTTTGATATTTTCTCTATAAATATTTCCGCTGATTCGTTACCTTGCTCGTAGTTCAAGGCTTCTCTTAAGTCATCAATCAATGACGTTGGTCGATGAAAAGCTGCTCTTAATTTCTGTTCAACGGTTTTACCTTCTGCGGTTTCATATTCTTCAATCAAAGTCCTGTCCAGAAGTGTAATAACTAGTACCATTTGGGTCTTCACTGGTGTCTTCGTTATTTCAAAGAACCTCTGACATTCTTTGATAAATAATTCGAGGTCATCTCCTCTGTGGAATTTTTCTGGAAGTAATCTTCCAATAAGCAGATCCGTTGGAATGGTCGCCATGTTAGAAGCTATAACATTTAATTCTTCGGTCATCAAAATAAATTACTAAGACTATTAAATCCAAAATTATATTTCATTAAATCTGATTATATAAACAAATATTCTTGGGACATTTTCTAAATTTTAATTTCAACCAAATATCAACATACCATCGCATTCATACTTGAATTTCAATTTTATTAAAAATTATTTTATTTTAAAATTTCAATTATCATTTCAATTTTAATATCTTAAAATAATTTAAGTTTCAATTAAAACTTTACAAATTTTAATCATGAACTAATTTAATTTAGTATTTTAATTTTAACTCCTCACAATTTTATTTTTGTTTTAATTATCGATTACGTAATAATAATAATTTTGTTTAAATCGTTGATTATATGATAATATTTTTATTTTTGTTTTAATTATCGATTACTTAATAATTTCATTTTGTTTAAATCGTTGATTATATAATAATATTTTTATTTTTGTTTTAATTATCGATTACTTAATAATTTCATTTTGTTTAAATCGTTAATTATATAATAACATTTTTTGTTTTAATTATCAATTACATAATAATTTCATTTTGTTCAAATCGTTGATTATATTATTTTTTTGTTTTAATTATCAATTACATAATAATTTCATTTTGTTTAAATCGTTGATTATATTATTTATTTTGTTTTAATTATCGATTACTTTTGTTTAAACTATCGATTATGTAATAATTTAATTTTGTTTAAATCGTTGATTATATTATTTTTTTGTTTTAATTATCGATTACGTTTGTTTAAATTATCGATTATATAATTATTTAATTTATCATTATTATTGGGAAAGATATTAACGCCCGCGCGGAAGATGTTATTTTCAAAATTATTTTTATTATTTTCAAAATTTTAATCAATATTATTATTATTATTATTATTATTATTATCATTATTATTATTATTATTATTATTATTATTATTATTATTATTATTATTATTATTATTATTATTATTATTATTATTATTATTATGATTATGATTGCAAATATTCATAAAACTTAATTTCTACGTCAATTTCATGATTTTCAACATTTTCATCATTTGCATGAATATTTTAATAATTTTCATCATTTTCATAATTTTCTACATTTTCAATATTTTCACGATTTTCAACATTTTCATGATTTTCAACATTTTCACGATTTTCAGCATTTTCATGATTATTTCAGGAACATTTTCATCAAATATTTTTCAAAGAATTATTTTCATAGAATTATTATTTTTATTATTATTTTTATTATTATTTGGAAAGTTCTAATTATTATTTTAATTTAGAAGTTTCATTATTATTATATACTTAAATATTTATAAAATATTTATAATTTCTACGTCAATTACATGATTTTCAACATTTTCATCATTTGCATGATTATTTTAATAATTTTCTACATTTTCATGATTATTTCAGGATTTTTTCATCGAATATTTTTCAAAGTATTATTTTCAAATTATTTTCAAAGTTTTTATCAATATTATTATTATTATTATTATTATTATTATTTGCGAAGTTCTTCTTATTTTATTTTCGATGTTTTATTATTATTTACTTAAATATTCATAAGACTTAATTTCTGCATCAATTTACGATTTTCAATATTTGATGATTATTTTCAGGAACATTTTCATAATTTTCAATGTTTTCATCATTTTCAATATTTTCATCATTTTCATTATTTTCAATATTTTCACGATTTTCAACATTTTCAGGAACATTTTCATCGTTTTCTATATTTTCATGATTTTTAACATTTTCATAATTTTCACGATTTTCAATATTTTCATCATTATTTTCTTCAAAATTCTTAGTTTATTTATAAAATATTATTATTATCATTTTCAAAATTATTTTCAAATTTCTTATTATTTATTTTCAAAGTATATTATTATTATTATTATTATTATTATATATACTCCTAGTCTATCCGACAAAATATTTTGTCCCCCTATGGGTACTGCTCACACTCAACAGGTTGCAAGGGTACTAGTCATGCTTATTATTATTGTTATACAATATGATGTTACTTAGACATTTGAAGGTTCAACCATGGTTACAATTTCTACATTTTGAAAACTCTAATTTGATTGGCTATCTCAATCGTTATAAATGTAAAAACAAAAAAATATTTTATAAATATTTAAGTATATAATAATAATGAAACTTCTAAATTAAAATAATAATTAGAACTTTCCAAATAATAATAAAAATAATAATAAAAATAATAATTCTATGAAAATAATTCTTTGAAAATAATACTTTGAAAAATATTTGAAGAAAATGTTCCTGAAATAATCATGAAAATGCTGAAAATCGTGAAAATGTTGAAAATCGTGAAAATATTGAAAATGTAGAAAATTATGAAAATGATGAAAATTATTAAAATATTCATGCAAATGATGAAAATATTCATGCAAATGATGAAAATGTTGAAAATCATGAAATTGACGTAGAAATTAAGTTTTATGAATATTTGCAATCATAATCATAATCATAATAATAATAATAATAATAATAATAATAATAATAATAATAATAATAATAATAATAATAATAAGTAATAATAATAATAATAATAATAATAATAATAATAATAATAATAATAATAATAATGATAATAATAATAATAATAATAATAATAATAATAATAATAATATTGATTAAAATTTTGAAAATAATAAAAATAATTTTGAAAATAACATCTTCCGCGCGGGCGTTAATATCTTTCCCAATAATAATGATAAATTAAATAATTATATAATCGATAATTTAAACAAACGTAATCGATAATTAAAACAAAAAAAATAATATAATCAACGATTTAAACAAAATTAAATTATTACATAATCGATAGTTTAAACAAAAGTAATCGATAATTAAAACAAAATACATAATATAATCAACGATTTAAACAAAATGAAATTATTATGTAATTGATAATTAAAACAAAAAAATAATATAATCAACGATTTGAACAAAATGAAATTATTATGTAATTGATAATTAAAACAAAAAAATAATATAATCAACGATTTGAACAAAATGAAATTATTATGTAATTGATAATTAAAACAAAAAATGTTATTATATAATTAACGATTTAAACAAAATGAAATTATTAAGTAATCGATAATTAAAACAAAAATAAAAATATTATTATATAATCAACGATTTAAACAAAATTATTATTATTACGTAATCGATAATTAAAACAAAAATAAAAATATTATCATATAATCAACGATTTAAACAAAATTATTATTATTACGTAATCGATAATTAAAACAAAAATAAAATAATAATAATATGACCTTGAAAATAATAATATTTTGAAAAATAATAATATGACCTTGAAAATAATAATATTTTGAAAAATAATAATATGACCTTGAAAATAATAATATTTTGAAAAATAATTGTTTGTCCGAATATAGTCAAGTTGATGGATATTTTATATATTCTCTAAAACTTTGTTAAAACTTTGTAATAATAATAATAATAATAATAATAATAATAATAATAATAATAATAATAATAATAATAATAATAATAATAATAATAATAATAATAATAATACTTTGTAATAATAATCCAATGTTGATTTGTTTAATAATACCCTTGTGAGTTGTTGAGCGTGAGTAATACCCTTTTGAGCATTACCCATAGGGGGAGAAAATATTTTGTCAGATAAACTCGGGGCAGTACCCTTGCGAGCAATACCCAATAATAATAATAATAATAATAATAATAATTATAATAATAATAATAATAATAATAATAATAATAATAATAATAATAATAATAATAATAATAATAATATCTTTAGAAATAATAATGTTAATAATAGGATATATGGCTCATACGAAAGGTTTTGAATTGGGCTTTAAAATGAGTTATCGATGAATAATTTGGAAAAAAAATGACCTTGAAAAAAAAATGTCTTTGTCCCCGCGGGCTCCTGTTTTTAAAGAAAAAAATTTGACCTTGAAAAATAATATTTTGAAAAATAATAATATCTTTACCAATAATAATGATAGTAAGGATGTCTATATCTCATTCGAAAGGTCTTGTAGTGGGCTTCAAAATAAGTCATCGTTTAATTAATTCCATTAGCGGGAACTCTGTAAATTTAAATTTTAAAAAATGACCTTGAAAAAAAAATTTGACCTTGAAAAAAAAATTTGACCTTGAAAAAAAAATGACCTTGGAAAAAAATGACCTTGAAAAAAAATGACCTTGGAAAAAAAATGACCTTGAAAAAAAATGACCTTGAAAAAAAATGTCTTTGTCCCCGCGGGCTCCTGTTTTTAAAGAAAAAAATTTGACCTTGAAAAATAATATTTTGAAAAATAATAATATCTTTACCAATAATAATGATAGTAAGGATGTCTATACCTCATTCGAAAGGTCTTGTAGTGGGCTTCAAAATAAGTCATCGTTTAATTAATTCCATTGGCGGGAACTATGGAAAAATTGTCTTTGTCCCCGCGGGCTCCTGTTTTTAAAGAAAAAAAAATTTGACCTTGACAAAAATAATAATAATAATTTTTAAAATAATAATATGACCTTGAATGAGTCTTACGACCTTGAGAATGACCTTGAATGAGTCATGCGACCTTGAGAATGACCTTGAATGAGTCATACGACCTTGAGAATGACCTTGGATGAGTCGTGGTCTTTGTTTTAATGACCTTGAAAAAGAAATTTGACCTTGAAAAAAAAATGTCTTTGTCCCCGCGGGCTCCTGTTTTTAAAGAAAAAAATTTGACCTTGAAAAATAATATTTTTAAACATAATAATATCTTTACCAATAATCATGATAATAAGGATGTCTATACCTCATTCGAAAGGTCTCGCAATGAGCTTCAAAATGAGCCATCGTGGATGAATTTTCGTTGGCGGGAACTCTAAAAATTAAAAAAGATTCTAAAATTTGAAAAAATTGTCTTTGTCCCCGCGGGCTCCTGTTTTTAAAGACAAAAAAAATTTGACCTTGAAAAAAAAATTTGACCTTGAAAAAAAAAATTAAATTTTTTACCCCGGGGGGGAGGGGGGAGGGGGGGTATATGTCTTTGTCCCCGCGGGCTCCAATCCTTCTACTCTTAAAAATTTACATTTTGATTTGTATTTACAAGGGAAAAAAAACTGTACAATTAACGCTGTTTGTGCATGTGTTTGTTTGTGTATGTTTGTGTTTTTATTTAAAACATTCGCTGTAACGTTTTTTGTATAGTGGAGCCAGTATTGCTGCTGCATTTCGTAAACCAAATGGCATTCGGTTGTATTCGAACATGCCGATCGGTGTTGTTATTGCTGTCTTTTTTATGTCCTCTTTTCTAATTGGGATTTGATGATATGCTTTTTGTAGGTCAATTTTTGAAAAATATTTTGCGCCGTTTATTCGATTTATTATGTCTTTTATTATAGGTAATGGGTAGCTGTCTCGCTCTGTTATTTTGTTCAGGAGTCTGTAATCGCCGCAAGCTCTCCATTTCCCGTTAGCTTTTTGTTTTAGCATCAGTGCTGAATACCATTCTGAGTTTGAATGTTTTACTATATTGTTTTCCAACAGTTCGTTAAATATATTTTTTGTGATTTCTATTTTTTTGGGGTCCAATGGTCTTACTTTTGAGTGGACTGGATTTCCGTTTGTCAGTATTGCGTGTTCAGTAGTGTGGTTTGAATTTCCATTGAAAGTTACTAGTTCGCAGAGTTTATCGTATTTTGCCAGTAGTGTGGCTATTTATCAAAATTTTATTTAATAAAAGCCTGCCTCCGAAGAGACAGGTTGGTCCTTTTTACGGGACGAGTTTCGGCCAGCGGCCAAAGCTAAACCATCGAATTTTTTTTAAATCATCTATCGTCCAAGACTTGTACTGGTTTAGGGATCAAGGCTGATTTCTTTTCGGTCCATCGTAGAATTCTTATATAGGCGGTACAATCATTTTTGGGTGTACTAGTTTATCAGCGTCCATTTCGCAGTGAAGATCGGAATGTGTGGAGTTTAGTTGGTGTGCTTGTTTGAATCACGCCGATGTCTACTTTCGAAAAGTTTGATGTTGTGTTCCTGGCTGTTTCTTTGTCTGTTTTGATGTTTTCGACTATTTTCTTGTATCGGCAGTCGACTATTAGGTTGTAATTTGCTAGGAAGTCGGCCCCGATTATTGACTGTTGTACTTCTGCGATTGTGAATGGCCAATTGTATTTTTTTGAATTTATTGTGAGTGTTAATTAAAGAATGTGTTATCTTGTTATTTACCCGTTAGCCCGGTGTCGCTATCACCCGAAACGAAATTGGTAATAAACTGGCAAACAATGTTAAACATCATTTTAACGTTAAAATTATAATTATTAAATTCAATTATTTAAATCTGCATTATTTATCGGCGCATTTAAACAAAACTTTAGCATTTATAAAATTGTTTATAAAAAATATTCACTTTATTTAAATTTAATTATTTGAATTCCCAATGGAGAATTGCTAGATAATTTATTCCCCGAATGTCACTGGGAACTATTTAGGGTGGCTGAAAATCAATGGCAAGTGAACTCTATCTCCAAAATTAATTTCCATTGACTCAAATATGACAATGCGGTCTAGCAGTTTATCTTTGTCGGATTTACGCAACCGAATCTGTTGAGTGAGAATTGTATTGTCGAAATGAATGTGATACAGCATTATAATCAGCACCATGTTGGCTTGAACTCAACAAATAAAACAGTGAATTCAAAGAATATAATGTAGGGATTGGTTGCCCTAAGTTTCCTCCTTATTTCCTAAATAATACCCTTTAACGTTTGATGCTGAGGTTTATATTCAATTTAATCCTTCCTTGAGGGTTTCCAAATATTTCATCCAAAACTGATTGTTATAACTCAATAAATTAATTCCTCTCAATCTATTTAGAAGAATAATCCGCTTTCACTGGCACAAATCAATAAAAATGTTTTAAAATAACTTCCGTTTGTTGGGGTTGGGTTAGCTTAAAAGCATATGTTGTAGCCACCGTGGTTAGGTTATAGGAAATATTAAAATTAGGGATAAATAAGTACTAGGAATAGTATGCAGCAAGTATAAGTCATTTCCTATAATTAAAAATATGCTAAATAGAGTACATAAGCATTAGATATTGGGAATTTAGTTTAAATTGAGAAAGTACTTTAGAAAAGGTCGACAATAAACTCAGGACATTGAGCAACAGTTGGAGGTGTTAGTATTGTTTGTGACATTATTTGTAAGTTAAAAATTCTTACACTGACTTCAAGCGTGTCTTTGACAGACCCACAATTAACAATGGAAACTTTATCAAATATCACAAATATTTTCACAGTGATACAATCGGCTCGACAAGCTGACTATCGATTATACAATGCTTATTATAACACTATAGCACACGCGTATAACCCTGATTTGACAATTTCTTACAACTGAGGAGTGGAATTATCGTTAATTTGATTGGATCTATTCTTATTTGGCTTGGATTTACTTGCCGAACTTTACTCTGTCATCAACTAAATAAGCTCGTGCTGCTTCCATTTATTTCTGTTTTCTGACAAATTTCGTCTCCTTCGATTTTCTTCAAATTCTCCAAATAAATTTAATATTATATCTCAAATCTTCTGTCGCAACTCTGTTCCACAATATTCTGACTCGAATGTTTCCTCGCAAATATTCACCTTTATCTGTTTTCCTCGTAATCGTTTCTTTAATTATTTTTCAAATTGTTCTCTAACTTGTTCACCAAATTGTTATGTAAATCATTCTCTAACTTGTTCTCTAAATTATTCCCTTGCTTGTTCTGACTGCTTCTGCTGTGGTACCTCCTTTTACACCTCATTATTTTGTGGCACTTTTGTTTATCTTGAACATTAAATCTGTTAATTTTGTAACAGTATCTTAAAACTTTGAATGTTTCTACTAATAAGTAGCAAGCGATGTCATTATAATATTTTCGTAGTAATAATATTCCTTACTAAACAATAACATTAGTCTAACAAAATTAACAATCATGGGAATAAGGAGAATTATAAAAAGTAACAACAGTAATACTACTATTTAAATTTTCAATATCTTTAGACAATTAACAAAAGTAATTTTAAATATCCAATTTAAAAATTAATATTAAATTTATAATTTGTTTTATTAATCAATTAGTTTAAAATTATTTTCAACCATTTATTGTAAATCTTCAAGCAATTGTAATGTTTCATTATTTGTAATAATGTTTAATTTATTTTCATGTAGATGTTTGCAATCAAATGTGAGTACAGATGATCCGAATTATCAAAATCGCAAGTGAAAATGGTAAATGCAAATGATTTGAGGTAATCAGATTAATAATGGATTGAATTACTGGATATTTGTAGTTTGTATAATCATGATATTTCTAATATTAATTAATGCCAAATGTATCATTATATTTATATTAATATTATTGCACTTATTATCGCTTTTCGGCTCCCTAGTTATAAGGTTTATTAAGTCGAGTAATGTGATAGATGAGATATCATGACTGGTTATTAATAATAGGAGACGAAGGAAGGGTTCATCTATCTATTGCATTGATATTTGGTGAAGGGTTTATTTCCTTAATTGCAGTTGAAGCAAGGGTAGGAAAGTAAGGTAGGGCAGAGTGAATTGAGGCGGAGTAGCTATCTGAAAGCTGTACATCATCACAGTCGATGTTTAGATCACAGTTGTTTGGTTGTTTATCAGAGGTTGTTAGAGACGGTAAGGGAATTGGAGAGATGAGATCAGTCATGACAGAGCTAGGTGGGCAGATGGAAGAGGCTTGAGCATCACAAGGTATTAATAGCTGTATTAATGCACCTTTGAGCATTGTATCATCACGTATTTTAGTACTGGGAAATAGACGAAATGAGCTTTTGTGTAATTTTTTATGATTATTAATTTTGTAATTAATTGCTTTATATTTAAATTTCATAAGTTTATTATTAAGTTTTTAATTAAATTTTTATCTTATTTGAAATTTGATTTTCAGCATTTGTTTGTTGGTTTTGGGGTTTAAATTTAATTCGCCAAATGCCTTATCTAATGTTATCTTCTTTGTGTCACCCATTCTTACACCTAAGTATGTGTATAGGTTTTCATTTCGGGTCCTGCAGCTGCTGAAATATCCGCATTTAGGCGGCTTGAAAATAAGGTTTGACATTGAGGCAAGAATCTGAATCCTATCTATCATTTTCTGCAAGTTGCTATTTGTGTTAGATATTAGTACAAGGTCATCAGCGTACGCCACAATGCTTATGCTTACCCCTGCAACATCGATCCCTTACTTCATGTCAGAGATCCCTTGAATGATGTATGAGATGCAAGGGCTAAACAAAGTCATTGAGAGCGGGCAGTTTTGTTTTACTCCATTGACCAATCAAATTTCTTCAGATTCAGTGTTTGGATAATAAACAATATTAAAGCAGTGAAATTATTACTCTAATAGTGCTGCTTCCGAGAGATCCGCGCTAACCTTCCAAGTTCTCTTCTTCAACTTCTTTCTTGTAATCTTCGATCTTTTCTCTCTTCTGCGAGTAGATTCTGGTCCCAAAAATATTTTCCTATTCACCATCCTCTCGGCAGGAGTGGATCTACTCTGTACGGCACCATTTGGTATGACGAAACTGCTTTCAGGAGCTTTCACGCCATAGACCCTGCTCCACATATTCTCCAATTCAATGGTGGTCCACTCCGACCCCGCCAAATTCTACGTTCGAGATCTCTTCCATTCTCTTCTTTTCCCCCTTCTTGTTCCCATTTTCCTGCACAGTTCCGGTATTTGTAGAACATCTTTGCAGTCCAACGCAACACTTTAAATGACATCAATTTTCCATCGCTTATTTGTTTCTTGACCAATGAAAAATAATAGTAATAATGAATGTGGTATTCAATTTGACAATAATAAAAAACGATTTATTTAGCTAAAATCGCTTTAATTCTCATATTAGTTGTATGATTATTTATATTTAAGTTTGATTTATTATTTATATAAATTTTTTCTTAAATTAAATTTGTATTTTGAACATTATCTTTATTTAGGTTTGAATTGTAAATATATAATTTTCATTACTTAATTTTGAATTAAATCTAAAATTTAATTTATCATTATTAATATTAAATAAATGATTTGTTTTATTATTAACTCTTGAAGAAGACTCTTTCCGGAAACAAGATCTTTTCAAAATCCTCATCTAACGAAGAAATTGTGACAGGAAATTCTCCGAGGAGCTCTATGCTGCTATCCATTTGGTTACGATTCTGTAAGCGATGATCGCCATAAAAGTACCCATTATAATAATATGCCTATTTCTGAAATTAATAATAATAAAAATAGCACAATATCTAAACAAAGTAAAAATGGTGGAAATTACTATAATTATAGGAATTACCATAGTGATGAATTTAATTATAATAATGCTAAAAATGAAATGAACTTTAATCCTGAAAATAAGAAAAATGGTGGAAATTATTATAATTCTAGGAATTACCATAATGATGAATTTAATTATAATAATGCTAAAATTGAAATAAATCTTAATCCTGAAAATAAGAAAAATGGGGGGTTAGAGTAATCAAGAGCTCCATAGCGTTTAAAGGCAACCTAAAAGCAATTTCAGGATCATCTTTAACCAGTTCATCAACCAGATCACTGTTTAACCATAAAAAAGTAAATTGATTTACCAAATTTTCTAATGGTTTTGTATCTTTCATTTGTTAAAGGATATAAATGGCATAAACCATTTAAGTTATATCTATTTGTCCTTTCTCAGATTATGACAGTAATCTGTTTTAATATTGTACCATTCACTAGTCATCTAAGAATAGAGCTAAAATTAATATTTTGAAAAAATAAACATTAATTTAAATGTAATCTAAACTAAAATCTAAATTAAAATTATTTAATGTTATAAAACAATTTTAGAATATTTAAAATCAAAATTAAATACTTAAAATTATTTTTCGAAATAAAAGTTTTGCGCGTATCCATTTTGTAGGATTCTATAATTAGATTTATGGAGAATTGGCCGTTTGACGCCTATTGCCAGAGCAAAAGCCATATTCAGTCATCTGTTGGATTGGATTTTGTTTAACCTTTCGGCTTTTTTGTTCCTTCCCAATTTCTGGCTTGCACCACTATTAAACCCGCATTAATTGATGTAAATCAATTTCTTATTCCTCCGTCATTCTTCCAGGAATTGAGTTACAAACTGTAATCTCATTTCCATGACGCGATCTGAATTACGTTCAGCGACACATGACCTATTGCGACATGCCACGAGAGGCAGAAGAGGGTCATAGAGAGTGGGCATCCTTGGCACCGATTGGCACCGAACTGGACAATTCGCCTTCGCATTCAAAGATGGTGCTGATGTTGGAGTACATATCCATGATGAGGTTGATGGTCTGTTGCTGAATGCCCATGTGTCATTATTATTAATGTTGATTTTATTATTTGTATTATTAGTTTTATTTTTATTGTCATTATTGTTAATATTATTAAAAATTAAAGAATTATTATCATTAGAAATTATTGATATTATTATTATTATTATTATTATTATTATTATTATTATTATTATTATTATTATTATTATTATTATTATTATTATTATTATTATTATTATTATTATTATTATTATTATTATTATTATTATTATTATTATTATTATTATATTTATTATTATTATTATATTTATTATTATTATATTTATTATTATTATTATTATTAATATTATTATTATTATATTTATTATTATTATTATTATTATTATTATTATTATTATTATTATTAATATTATTATTATTATTATTATTATTATTATTATTATTATTATTATTATTATTATTATTATTATTATTATTATTATTATTATTATTATTATTATTAATATTATTCTTACCAATACCATAAATCCTATTGCTATTATCAATAACAGTGCAGTCATACGCAGTACCCAAAACATAAACAATATCATCTATCAATCTCATCATTGCAAAGGGATAGTTAATATTTTAGTATAATAGGGAATAGATTTGATATAAATAAGGTAATGCTTTGAGGGATAGATAATATATAAGGAAATATGGGGGTATGTGTTAGTCTTAGTAGATGTGTTCTCTTTATATGTAGTAGTTGCTTATTACGGCTGCTGTACAGGTTTTTTTGCTAGAGTTTTAATTTCTGCTTTACTCAGACCAATTATCCTTAGGTCTTTGTCGTTCTTTCTGTCCCATGTGCCAAGTGTACCAATAACAAGAGTTAGCAGTGAGGTCTTGCAGTTGTGTGCATGGCCTATATCAATTGCTAAATATTTGTACTTCTTGAAGTTATTATTCCTAGCTTGTTCAAACTTTGTTTCATTTTCGTAAGGTACCTTTATGTCAAGAATATGTATGAGTTTATTCCGCGGGGTTTTGATAAGGAGGTCAGGGATGAGGGTGGTGTTGATGCCCATTGGGGTTTGTTCGATGTCAATGTCGTATTTGTGTTCGAGAAGGAAGTCAGAGACAGCTTGGAGGACATTTCTATGTTTGTTTCGGTGGGCATTGGATTTAGAAGGGTAGTGGTTAAAGATGTGTGCTTGTGTTTCAGAATGAGCGTGGCAGTGCCTACATAGGGTGGATTTCTTAGATTTTATTCGACGGGGCGTATAGTTTAACTTTAGGATGTTGTTGCGTGCTATGATCAGGAAGATAGATTGCGGGTCAGTTAGAATGTCCGTTTTAAAGAAAAAACTAGCAATGCTGCTACTACCGATGCTTTTGGCTATATGTCCTTGACATTTCATTTCGGACCATCTATCGGCGTAAATGAGGCTAATAATAGAGTGGATTTCAGATGAGGTATCTTTAAGGTTAGAGGAGGTGAAGTAGTTAATTCAGTCTTTGTATTTAATCTCCAGTTGGTAGGAATTTTTGAGAAAGACTATTTTAGTAAAGACTATATTTGAGCCGCAGTCTTATGGATGATTTCCTGAATTTAGAGAAGAGAGATTTGGATGGAAAAGTTTTAGTGGAGTCGCCATTCAGCCATGAGATTGCAGAGTTGATGTTGCCATTTCCTCTGGCAATGAGAGTTCAGATAAGACGAGTTTGCGAAAGTCAGTGTCGGTTGAGTTGAGGGCACGTATAAGGTGGACAATTCCTTGGATAAGGTATTCATCAATGAGGGATGTTATACCTAGTCCTCCAAGTTTGATTGATGCATATAGGAAGTTGTTGTTGAGTTCACAAATTTTGTCGCCAATGGCATTTTTGATTATGGATTTTAGTCTTTGGGTGGCGCCTCTATGGGGCAAACCTGTATTATTTTTCAGGTTTCTTTCTGAGTCGAGTACACTGTGGTGGATCTCGCAGTTGCGGTAGATATAGGTAAGGCGAGAGTGAATGAATATTTTGTAAGCATTAAGTTTTTGGGCAGGATGCAGATGGGAGGCAAGAATCGTTTTTGTAACAGTTAGGGCATTTTCTAGTTTCCTCAATGTTGTGTCTTACCTTATACGTGAAATCAACTCCAAGGTATCTGTAGAGTCATCAACTCTGGGGAGTTCATCGTATAGACGGATTGGGCTATAGTTGTCGTCATGGTTGATATGAAAGTATCCGGATTTTGAAGGCTTAAAGCGAAGGTTAACTTGTGAAGCAAGGTATGTCGTTTCGGAGGATATCGTCAGCATTCAGCTCCTGGTGATCAGCATGCGGCTCCTGAATATTGGCAGCGGCCTGTTGGCTCTCCTGCATTTACTTCCGTATCGCCTTCCTAAGGCGTTTCTCGGCTTTCCTGCCGGCTTTTGATCGGATTTGTTCCTGAGTCGAGTCCTGCTGGCCCACTGGGCGACGGCTTGCAAGCTCCTGAGGCGTCGGCTCTGGAATTAAAGATGAGCCAGGCAATGTTAATAAATCAACATCACCCGGCGTGCTGTGGGGGGTACTCGACCCCCCCCCTCTAGGACCTCATTTTGATGCAGTTTCGGAGTTTCATTCAGTTTATCATTTGTCGTGTTAATTTAAATAGAATTGTTCTTACTTAGGATCGGCGAGAGCGGTATTATGAACGATTTAAGAATAATAAATTATCTGATTTAAAATTTAAAATTCATAATAATAACTATACTAGTAAATCTCATGCTTGTAAATAACTATGCCACGAATAGATATAATTATGCTTATTTTCTTAAGTACATTTGTTTGATAATTATCTTCATTTACATTTCAATAATATAAATTTCTTGGTAAGGATTATTTTTATAACAGAAAAATTAATAAACTAAATATTAATATTAAGAATAATAATAGCCAATGAAAATAATAAAAAAGTAATATTAATTAAATAATTTTAATATTAAAAATAAAATAAATACAATAAAAAATTATAATAATAAAATAAGAGTAATATTAAAAATAATATGGGGTGCTGTCAGTTTTAGTATGATTTAAGTTGGTATTTTCTGCTAGATTAGTAGTCTTATTTTCTAATTCATAACTTTTTTTGTCGAACTTTTTTTGTTTTCGATGTAGCGAGTCGGCCGCAGGCCGGCATGCTGCGTGTTTTCTCGTGTTACGAAGGAAGACGAGAAAAATTTTTAGGGTTTAAAAAAAAGGAATCGCTATTTTGTTTAATAAAATCATTTTTTAAATTATTTCTAAATATATTTGTTATTTCTTGTTGATAGTTCTCTTGATTAATTTTTATAATTTCATCTATCCTATCTGTTAAAAAATAATTATAATTTTCAATTTGTATGGGGTCTAAATCAAAGATATTATTGAAGTCTTATTTAAATTTTTATAGATTTCATTATTATTTAAAACATTATTATTTGAATTATACGTATTAATATTAAAAGGTTTTTTTAAATTGTTAATGTTATCCTTATTATAATTATTATTAATGTTATCTTTATTATAATTATTATTAATGGGAAAATTACTAAAATCGCAATTCTGATCAAAATTACTGTTATTCACCGCATTTATCTTCTTCGAGGAAGGGCATTTTGGTGCATAGTTATTTTCATAATATAGAATTGGATTAACTTTATCTTTAATGGTTCTTTCGTTATTCATTATTTCATTAATCGACTTCCGAGAGGGGCATTTCGTAGCATTGTCGATGTGGTGCTTCGGTTTTCCGTAATCAGGAGTGGATTTCTTTTTATCCGTAATATATCTGCAAATACCATTATTTATTATCGTGAAATCATTAAATAATTGGTTATCAAATGGGGCTTTGATATTTTTAAATCTTTCGCAGATAGTTATGATATTTCCATCTCTATTCGAATTGTTGATATCATAATTAGATCCATATGGATAGCCTGCTAGGAATGTTATCTAGAAGTGATTCTTCTAAGCACTGGGAAACGGCGGGAGCAATAGTATAAAATTCTAAGTTTTTAAATTGCATCAAAAATTTTTAGGGTCATCTTCTTCCTGTTCTTCAGTAGGGTGATCCCTTTTTGAAATTTTTTCACAAAGAACTGAATAAAGTTGGCTACCCCAATCTGTGTGTCCTGGTCTTGGAATGGGAAGGCGTTCATTAGTCCACTCTTGGTATTAAGTAGGTTCCTGTCATTATCCCTCAGATTTGGGTTTTGCGGCGAATTCTTGAGCTGGAATAGCCAACTTCTAGGTACATGATGAGCTGTATCATGTGAAATTCACAGTCCTTAAGGTCGGGCCTCTTCTTGATAGTGTAATTTCCATTTTTATGTCAAAGTTCTTCATTAGTTCTCCTATGTTGAATTGTGGGGAATTATATTCTTCGTGAATTTGTAATAATTGGTTAATTATCCCTATTGTTATTCCTTGTTCTTCATGATTTGCAAATTTGTACTAACCCTGAAAACTTCAGTCCGGTTTGGTATTGGGGGATCCTTTCTGAAGCTCCTGGCATTGGCTCATTCTCATTTGTTTTCCCGGTAAGCATCATTGAGCAGTGTAGGGGATAAACATGGCTAATCATAAACATGATCAGCCATGGCCCATATTGATGCACCTGGCATTCATTCTACTAATAAAGGCAGCTGTGCACGCTTTTCGTGCCAGTCCAACTATTTCCGATTTTGAGAGACCTATTTTACTTAGTACTTGAATATAGCCAAATTAGCATATTTGATGTAGTTATTTGTAGTGGCTATTTTAAAGTTCTCCCTTTGTTCATATGGGACCTTTATGTCAAGAATATGGATGTTTTTATTTCTGGAAGATTTTATAACTAAGTCAGGTTTAAGAGTCGATGTCACCCCTTGTGGTGAAATTTCGATGTCAAGATGAAAATTTAAGTTTGAAAGGTAATCACAGACTGCTTCAAGAACACGAGAGTGTTTATTTCTTCGCGCATTAATCTTCACCGGGCAGTGGTTGAAGATATGGGCTTGTTTTTCAGGATGAGAGAAGCATTGTCTACAGAGTTTTGATTTTCCAGATTTAAGCCTATGAGGAGTGAAGTTGAGTTTTATGAGGTTATTACGAGCCTTGATAAGGAAGAAGATTTGAGCGTCATTAAGAGTATCAGTTTTCAGAAGGAAGTCTGCTGTACTGCTATTAGTGATAGAATTTGCAATATGACCTTGATAAGTGAGGGACATCCATTTTTCTGCATGTATGAGGCCGATAATGCAGTGTAGTTCTGCGGAAATATTTTTGGCATTAAATTCATTAAAATAGTTAATTCGGTCATTAAATTTAATTTCGAGTTGATAAAGGTTCTCTAAATGCACAATTTTGGTGTGTATACCATATTTTCTACGAAGCAATTCAGCTGATTTTCGAAATTTAGTGAAGATAGAGCGAGTTGGGAACGATTTGGATGTGTTACCATTAATCCATGACAGAGCTGCTTCAAGGTTACCTTGGCCACGTGCAAGTTCGGAAAGGATAAGACTACGTAGAGGAATATCAGAGGAATTTAAAGCACCTGAAAGATGTACGATGCTCTGAATTAAATATTCATCAATTGTAGCGGTGAGACCAATTCCACCCATTTTAATGGAGGCGTATAAGAAATTATTATTAATTTCTAGGAGCTTATCGCCTAGGGAAAGTTTTATCAGTTTTCTGAATCTGTTGTCGAAGCCTTTTTGGGGAGTACGATCCTTTATTATGCTATCTTTATGAGATTCAAAGACATTATGAAGAATTCTGGAGTTACGAAAGGGGAATATCAGACGTGAGTGAATGAAAATTTTTATAGCATTTATCTTTTGAGAAGAGTGAAGGTGTGAGTTTAATATTTTTTCGGCGTCTTTAATAGCAAGGTTAAGTCTTTCATCAATGTTGTGCCTTTTTTTACAGGAAAAATCAACTCCAAGATATCTGTAAAAGTTAGAGTCGTCCACCTTAGGAATAGTTTCGTTGTATAGTTTAATTCTTTTTTTATATTGATATTTTAAAAATTGGTAAAAAAATTGAATAATAAGGACTAAATATAAAGTTTATTCGTTTTTCAATATGCATATTCATTTCAATATACAAACTATGCAACATATAAACAATAAAAAAATTATATATAACAAAATAAAGAAGAATAACATAACCATTGTTATAAAATAGAACTTTGAAATTAAAGTTTATACCCATAGTATTCTTACATAGTGACTTACAAAAGTTAATTTTTAAAGCTATTTTCCGCTTCATAAAGAACTTCATTTATTCTCGCATATTCTTAATTTAGTTCTATTTAGCTTGTCATTTATTTTGGCCCGAAGTGCACGTCACTAATTAGATGACGAGGCATTTGACATTTTTTTTGATGGGATAATAAACAATATTAAAGCAGTGAAATTATTACTCTAATAGTGCTGCTTCCGAGAGATCCGCGCTAACCTTCCTAAGCCAAGTTCTCCTCTTGTAATCTTCGATCTGTGGACTTCACTTTTCTCTCTTCCCAAAAAATTTTCCTATTCACCATCTTGGCAGGAGTGAATCTACTCTGTAGCTGTAGGATCCAGCCTTTGAGACAACAGATTGTTTTATTCCTTTTCTTTCCTCACTGTATTCTTTACTCACCACAGAACACCAAGTCATAAAGTTCTTCTGGGTACAGTTGTATCATCTTATTAACAAGAGCTTGATACATTATTTCTAAAAATAAAATTAAAATGTACTTTGGGATCTAAACCATTCACCATTAACTCTCTCGGCCAGTATCTGAATTTCCTCTTCCAACCATCTCGACTTCTTCACGACTCTTTCACCCAGCTCTTTCTCTATTAGAGCGTCTGTTTTCTCTATGAGCACTATTCTGGTGCACCCCTCTGCCAATTTTTAATTTGAACATATAATAGGGATAGTTATATGGTGAATCGCATATGGGCTCATCTTTAATCAAATTTTTTCTATTTTTCTTGTAGTTTGAAATATACTGAATTAAATTGGTTCCAGTTACCTCCAGAATTCGAATATAACTTGTTTTTGTTGCACAGAACACCAAGTCACAAAGTTCTTCTGGGTACAGTTGTATCATCTTATTAACAAGAGCTAGATACATTATTTCTAAACATAAAATTAAAATGTACTTTGGGATCTAAACCATTCACCATTAACTCTCGCCAGTATCTGAATTTCCTCTTCCAACCATAATAAAACAATAAAACAACACTTTTTATTAAAAATTTATTTAGTAAAACCACCCATCTTATAATATTGATGTATTCTAAGGTCTTTCACAGTAGCCCATTCGACATATCGGTTAAACCGAAAGACACAATCATGCCAGCTCTTATTCGAGAGGACCTCGGTTACCATCTTAACCTGAGTCCTGTCCATCTTGATATCCCAAATAAACTTTCGGTATATATCAGATATCAATATATCAGTCGTGATATATATGAGATCCTGAATCTTCTCATCCGTTTGATCTTGTAAAACCGGTTGTAGTTCCTGATAAGAGCTCGTCAGTCGATCTACGATAATCTTCAAATACTCTTCAAGGATAATATTTGAATTCATCTAAAATAAAATCAATAATAAATGAAATAAATAATGAAAATAAAATACCAGTTTTCTGCACTTCACTGATCTTTTGCTGAACTATGTTATTAAATAGGATCAGTGAGAGCGATAATATGAACGTATTATGAACGATTTGATAAAAATAAATTATTTGATTTAAAATTTAAAATTAATAATAATAAGAACTATACTAGTAAATCTCATGCCCGTAGATAAGGAACACCTGCCGGATAACTAATCTAAACCATTCACAATTACCTCTCTCGCCAGGATCTGAATTTCCTCTTCCAACCATCTCGACTTCTTCAAGACTCTTTCACCCAGCTCTTTCTCTATTAGAGCGTCCGTTTTGTCTCTATGAGCACTTTTCTGTTGCACCCCTCTGCCAATTTTTGATTTGAACACCTTCTCACGGGTCTTTATTTTGGCCCGAAGTGCACGTCACTAATTAGATGACGAGGCATTTGACATTTTTTTTGATGAGATAATAAACAATATTAAAGCAGTAAAATTATTACTCTAATAGTGCTGCTTCCGAGAGATCCGTCCTAACCTTCCTAAGCCAAGTTCTCTTCTTTCTTGTAATCTTCGATCTGTGGACTTCACTTTTCTCTCTTCCGCGAGTAAAATATTTTCCTATTCACGATATCTGTCAGAATATCTGTCAATTGTTCTTCTAATGCAGTTGTCCATGTAGGTATTGCGTGGACTTTTTCCCATTAATTTCCTCCACCTTACGCAATTAAGACATGCATACTCATCATTAGACACAGAATCGCAAATAGGAGGCAATTCAAGAGTCGGTTCCAGAACCTCAAGCGATGTTGCAAAGTCATAAGGAAAGATACCTTTGGCTCGAACAACTGCGCCATCAAAAACAGAAGTTAAAGGCAGATCGGAAAGAGTCTTAACGGCTTTTGCTAAAGATGAATTAACAAACTGCATGCTGTCAATAGAACGAACAGGCAATTTGTTAATATACGCATTGAGAGAGATGAATTTTTCGGTAGTGGTAGGAATAATATTTAATTCCCAAGAAGGAAAATTATTTAGGCTATACTTCAAAATATGATGTAAATCATAGCCCCTCAAATTATGAAAGGCAACAGGTAACTGTTTCTGAATTCGCCGAGACACATTACATTTCATACAAGCAGCACCTAAATACTTACCTGAGAAGGGATATATTTTTGATTCTTTAATTGAATCAGTAGGTAGGGTATTATTATGTAGGTTAGATTTATCAGGCGAAGGGGTAAGAGGTTGATAGTAGAAGGAGCCAAAAGAGGGACATTTGAAGTAGGAGGTTCATTAGTATAGCATTGATCAGAGTCACTGCTTGAGATTTAGACATCGTCACAGTCCGAGTTAAAAAGATCACTTGGGTATTCCTCAGGTTTGTAAGATTTATTAATATTACTCTCACATTCTGATAAAGGGGAGTCAATAGTATCGTCAAAATAGCAACTATAGTGGGACGTGTAAATGCTGGTAGCTGAGTTGTTCAAAGAGGATGGAAAGGTTTCAGGGTTGGAGGTTTCTCCCGACGAATAAGAATTATCTATTATATCTATTATTAGCCATATTAAAGATATTAGTTTCTCTGGGAGAGTGGGCAAATCTGAGAGTGCAATGCCTGCAGGTGATGTAACTCTTTCAGCATTAATATTATTGATTTCACTTGATCAGGAGTATTTACGTCAGTTGTAGGTGAGTTTTCTAATCCTACATCATCTGCAGGAATCTCCCTCTCAAATAATACTTAGGTCAATTGTCGATAATTAATATAAAGTATATAAAAAGATTTCTAATAATAAAAGAGTTTACATTTTTATTGTTATTTTTTAATTGAATATGAATATCTTTAAAAAGGTATTTATTAAGGTTTATTAGGATGGTATTATAGTTATTACAGAGTTATTCAAAACTATATATTCATTTATTCAAAACTATATATTCATTTATTCAAAACTATATATTCATTTATTCAAAACTATATATTCATTTATTCAAAACTATATATTCATCTATTCAAAACTGGAATAAACAATAATAAATACATGATGAACCTAGAGTTTAAGTGTAGAATGGTTGTCTTGCAAGACCGAGCTCAATCCATCGTTCCATATCCCGAAAAAATCTTGGACATTGGTTTTGAAAATCTCTTGCTAGAACATCCGCAAGAGCTTCTTCAAGTGTTTTGTCGGGGAATTCAATCCTATGTGCTGCAAACATTGATTTTAGTACCGAGAAGAACTCTTCAATCGGATTAAGCATCGGTGAATACGGCGGAAGAAATTTGAATGCGATATTGTTTGTTCTTAAAACTTCTGAAACCTCCCTTGTTCGATGCATATTGACGTTATCCATTATTAGAATACTATTTTTATGTATTCTGAAATATGGAACAAGTTTCAGTCGAATAAAATCAATGAAAAGGCTTGAATTGTAAGGCCCGACTAAAACTTCTGATGCCACCACACCATGATTTCCAATGGCACACATGCAACTCCTATTCACTCCGCGGTTCCCCGGCACGGATATAAATGCGGGGGTGTTAACATTCGAATATCCATAAGCACGCCTCAGATGTTGATTGAACCCAGACTCATCCAGAAATATTAAGTTTTCCCTTGGGATTCTCACAATTTCTGCGCAATATAGTGCTCGCCTTTCAATATTTGCTGTTGAATTCCTTTCATTTGGAATTAACGAGAGTCGTTTCCTGCTTATTTTCAGTTTTTTCAATTTTCGGCATATTGTTGGCTGTGAAATTACTGCTCCAGTTTGCTCGGATATTTTTTCTTTCATCTCACTTTGAATTAAGCTATTATTTAAAGCCACTATGTTGAAAAGCGCTTGCTCATTTTCATTAAATATTCGATTTCGCTCTAAAATACTCCGTTTGAATTTAGTATTCGCCTCAACAAATTTCCTCCCATTCCTATTATCAGATAAAACTTTTCGAATAGTTTGTCTGTTGAAATCCAAGCTTGTTGCAATATCTTTTATTTTCATATTATCATTTTGCGCCATTCTAATAATCGTTTCCGCCATTTCAACAGTTACCATTTTGCGACTCTTCCTTGCCATGGACGCCTTTTGAATTTTAATATTTAACGTTATTTAAAAAACAATTAAACAAACAAACAGTAATAGTCATTATATCATGCATATTAATTATTTCATCATACCTTTGAGTAAATGGATATATAGTTTTGAATAGATGAATATATAGTTTTGAATAAATGAATATATAGTTTTGAATAAATGAATATATAGTTTTGAATAAATGAATATATAGTTTTGAATAACTCTGTAATGAATTGCATATTATTGTGGCAGGGTATAAGCTTAAGATCAAAGGGTGGTTTGTCGCTATTGGTCGGCTCAAGGATAGTAATCAGTCTGCGGTAATTGTTATTAAGGTCCTTGAAGAAAGAGAGGTAAGTGGAGGTATTTGTGGGTTTGCAGAGTTAAGATGAAGAAATTGTTTTTTAACTTCTCTAAAAAAATTGGTTCCAATTTCACCAATGTTAGTGAGGTATTCGGGGTTAGATTTTTTATGAGAGACTGTAAATTTTTCAGTAAGATTATTATTGTCATTGAAAGTAGCGAGTCGGCCGTAGAAGAAAGAGTGTTCAATATATTGATTATATTTAAACAAAGAAAAATTCTTTGTTGAAATAGCATCAATATTAGTATTAATTAAATTAGATGCTTTGGTTTCATTAGTTTTTTCATTTTTTAAATTATAAATAATTAATTCATAAATAATATCAGAATAAAAGGCATTAAAGTTGTCTATATGTTTTTTATCATGTTGAGAAATACAATAAAATAAATTAGAATTGAAATTTAAATGATGATAATAATTAGAATATTTATTATTAGAGTAATTAATATTTGGATAAGGAGTATTTGGGATTTTAAGGTTATTGTTAGTATTTAATTTGTTTAAATAGTTATATAGATTTTGGTTACTATATAAATTATTATTTAAATTATCATTTAGGTTCAGGTTTGATTTATTATTATTAAAGTTTAATTTATTTAAATGATAGATAACGATTTAATTAGTACATTAGTTAGTAGTAGTCAGACCCGTAAAATAAACATACGAGTTGAAGTTAGGATGAAGGAATTGTTTTGAGAAGTCTCGTTTTCCCTTCAAAAAATTTCAAAGATTGAATAAATTGACTTGAATGTTTGAGGCCTGGAACTGTTGAAGCTTGCATTGATATGGCACAAATCGTCTAGTAGACTGCAGCGAGAATCATATCGTAATCTAAATAGCTAGTAATTCAAGGTAAATATTAAAAAAGGTAGCCGTGCCAGAGGTGGGGTTTGCTATAAGACTTCTGAATTTGATCCAGCCATGGCCAATGTAGCTAGGCCTGTAGTGTTCATATGTAGTACATATACTGACAATAAAATAAAACTTTGATTTTAAATTTACAATAAAATAAAACTTTAATAATAAAACAACACTTATTAAAAATTTATTTAGTAAAACCACCAATCTTAGAATATTGATGTATTGTAAGGGCTTTCACAGTAGTCAATTCGATATATCGGTTAAACCGAAAGACACAATAATGACAGCTCTTATTCGAGAGGACCTCGGATTCCATGTTTTCCTGTTCATCTAAGTTTTTAAATTGCATCAAAAATTTTTAGGGTCATCTTCTTCCTTTTCTTCAGTAGGGTAATCCCTTTTTGAAATTTGTTCACAAAAAAGTTGGCTACCCCAGTCTGTGTCCTGGTCTTGGAATGGGAAGGCGTTCATTAGTCCGGTCTTGGTATTAAGTAGCTTCCGGTCATTATCCCTCAGATTTGGGTTTTGCGGCGAATTCTTTGTTAGAAACGAAGCCAATACTTTTCAGACCATATTATCAAAATTAATATTCTTAAAAAGTTTATTTAAAAGAGATGTATTCAAGCTTAGAAATGATAACCATTTAATGTGTTGTTGTTATGTAGTGTGCTACTTATTAACGTAAATTACTTAGGATCGGTGAGAGCGGTATTATGAACGTATTAATAATAACTATACTAGTAAATCTTCATATTTTTTAATATGTTTCGCGGTTCGCGGAACAATACTTCATAAATATAAAAGCTTCGGCTTCGGAGTCCTCCTCGATCCAATTATCTGAAATTAATAAAATAATTTAAACAAAATAAAAATATATATTTATATACTCTTACTTGGAAATAACTAATTGAAATGGAGAAATTTCAAACTATTTATATGAGTTCTTATCTATAGTTGCTATCTCTATAGTTGCTATCTTTACTCCGACTCATAAGACAGTTTACAAGCTTGCGTCATAGGAGTAAATTAGTTCTTATCTATAGTTGCTATCTTTACTCCGACTCATAAGACAGCTTACAAGCTTGCGTCATAGGAGTAAATTAATAAAAATAATAATAATAATAATATTATTAATAATAATAATATTAATAATAAATCGTGAAAATCATGAAAATGATAATAATAATTTGAAAATATCTTTGAAAATAATAATAAAACTTTGAAAATATCTTAGAAAATAATAATAAAATAAAATAATAAAAATAATAACGGTGAAAATGATAATAATAATATTTTATAAATAAATAAGAATTTGAAGAAAATAAACTTGAAAATCATGAAAATCATGAAAAAAAATAAAAATAATAGTATTAATAATAATAATAATAATAATAATAATAATAATAATAATAATAATAATAATAATAATAATAATAATAATAATAATAACAACAATAATAACAATAATCTGCTCCACTGAGATCAAGGTGGTTAGAATGGGTTTATGTTGGTTTGTATCTTATTGTGTGTTTGATATTGGTTTACTTATATTTGTTATGTGATCCATGTATATTGCAAAGCTGGCAGCCACTGCTGTTTTCATACATAACTTGGTTATTTTTTTTTTGATTTCACTGTTGTTTAGTCCTATCTTGGTAAGTGCTGTGTCATTATTTTTGTCCCAGGAGCCCAGAGTGCCGACAACTAATGCATCTAATGTAGTTTTGCAATCGTTCTTTTTCCCCGTTTCAATTGCTAGTGCTTTGTATTTTTTATAGTTGTCTTCCCTGGCAATTTTGAAGTTTTCCTCTCGGTCATAGGGTACCTTAATGTCAAGTATGTGGATTTTATTATTCCTTTTGGTTTTAATGATGAGGTCAGGTCTAAGTCTAGTGTCAATTCCAGGAGGTGGGCGTTCTATGTCAACTTGGAAACCTTTTGAAATGAGATACCCGCTAACTTTATCCATGACCTTGTTGTGTTTGTTTCTCCTAGCATTTGTTGTTCTGGGGCAGTGGTTGAAGATGTGTGCTTGTGTTTCTGGTTCAGCGTTACAAAGCCTACATTTTGTATTCATATTTTCTTTCATTCTGTATGCACTATAGTTAAGACTTATCATGTTGTTTCTTGCTTTTATAAGAAAAATGTATTGTTTATCTGTCAAGGTATGTGATTTGATTAGGTGTGCTGATTGTTTATTTGCGCCTATGGTTCTCGAAATGTATCCTTGGCATGTCACCTGGTACCATTGATCAGCATACCATTCACTTGTGAGTTCATGTAGTTTGGCAGAGGTTTCTGTGAGATTTGTTTCATTAATGTATATGGTGTAGTCTTTTGTTTTCAAGAGTAATATGTATTTGTTGTTGTCAAGTGTGAGTGTGATTTTGATGCCGAATTTTTCGTTCATTCTTTTTATGGCAGATCGAAATTTGCCAAATATAGTTGCTGGGCCACTTGTGTCACCTTTAATGTCTGCATTTATCCATCGTAGTGTGTGATGTATATCTATTGTAGTGTGTTTAAATCGTATTTTGGCTACTGCTATTTCCTCTACTTTCTTTAAAAAATCAAATATACAATTTAACCCAATAAATTGAAAATATGATGAAGCTCCGCTAAAATTGTTTATCAGCAAAAGTCCAGCTGAAATCGGTAAGTGTTTCTGATGGTATTGCTGATCGTCTGGTAAAATAGATTCGAAATCAGCATAGATTACGAAAGGTGGAGTCACTTTCTTCGACCAATCTTTGAATCTGAGCTTTTTTTCTGTTGGCATAACGTACAAAGTTGTCCCAAGCTGATTTTTCTTACATAAAGCCAGATGTCTTTCATATGTCAATTGTCTCCGAAATCTATTTAGACAATTTACACACCATATACATTGAATTCGAACTGTACAATTATTGGATACATGACAGTTCATTAACCTGTTGATATTAGGTATTCCAACGTAATGGTAATTATTACTTTCACTTAGTAATAATAAATATATTGGTGTAACATCTTTAACCTTTGTCCTCCGAATTATGTCTATATTCGGATGTTTCATAACAACATCATCATCATTATTTAAATATGTATCATCCGACTCGTATGAGAGAACATTGATCGCCAATCCTGGATTCTGATCTTCAAATTTCTTTGTCATTCAATGTTGTCGGAGGGTTTTCCGAATCGTAATTTACTTCATTCATGTACCGATAATATTGTGACGGTCTTTACGGTTTTCATGAATGTCTTCGTATTTCAATATAGACAAAACGCTGTAGATAAAACACAGATTGTCTTGATTTTGAATGTTTATGATTTTATTCTTTAATGATGCCGGGGTTCTTATATGTCGATGTCCAGACAATCGACTAATTTCGGCAAACTTTGTTATTTTAAAATTAACCTCCAGTATCCTGTTAAGACGCCAACTGCTACCCAACTCCGATCTAATAGCAATTTTAATCTAATTTTGATCTAATAGCAAACTTTCGATTCCTTCATCTAAAAAGTCATCTGTTAATTTTGTGGCTCTGTTGATTGATTTAAATGTGTCTTATGCGTGTTATAAAAGGACATGTAGGGATCGGAACTTAAATTTTCGCAATATGGACATAAAAAGTAATTTTGTTTTGACAGTAATTTGGGTATAACACACCCTAAAATAAATAATGATTTAAATATTTATTAAATGAATTTTATATTATTAAAATAATTCGGGTTTCCCTTTTGTGTTCCATATATTTTGAGAAAAAAATTTTATAATCACAAACAATGTGTAGTTTAGTTTATTCAAGTGTAAGACATCCGACAAAAAACCATTACTTTATAAGTTAAAAATGCTAAAGGTAAACGGATGCATTTGTAAACAGTTTCTATGTATTGACTATTTTTTTAGTCAACAGAGGTGATTATGATTCTTTTTTAGAATTCTTTGCGTCTCCTATATAGTACTGATGATAGCAAAAACAATAACTTGTAATGTTTATATTATTTAAATAATATTAAAAATAAATTAAAATTATTATAAAATTTATTAAAAAAATATTAATGTTGTTTAGTTTAATATTATAAATAAGACGATCCAATTGACATTTTTACCTTTTTTATCATTTTTTACCATTTAGATATTTTTTTTTAAACAAACATTATTTATGTTTAAATTTGTTAAATTTGTTAATTAAATCTCAAAGAAAATCTCAAATTCACAAAGATTTGTATCTATTTTTTCAATTTTACTTTATTAAATATATATATATATATATATATATATATATATATATATATATATATATATATATATATATATATATATATATATATATATATATATATATATATATATATATATATATATATATATCATCCTTAAATAAAATCTAATATATAAAGATGAAAGTTTGTTTGTTTTCAATAGAATTCCCCACCGTCGGACCTAGGATGCTGAAATTTTACACGTGGCCCTCATTTGACTTGGGACAGGTCATAGACTATGTTTCAATCCCAGTCGGATTTATTTTGTCTGTCCGGTCAGCAATTTACCATATAAATAATAATTTATTATATGCTTGCTACTTGAAGTTAAAAGTAATATAATTTAGTCAAAAATATTTAAAACAGAATTCAAACTTATAGAATTTGAATTTTATTTGATTAGTGAACTAGTTTGCAATTGGAAAAATATTACCGGTTATTTTTGATTTAAATTGAAGGGTTTTCGATTTTACAAATTGAAATTTATTTTGAAAGCTTTTCTTATTGTAATTAAACATAGAATCGAAACTTATAAAATTAATACTGGAACGTATTAACATCATTAAAAAAATTAATTTAAATGTATTATTATGAAAAGCGGGTAAAACATTTAGCTTATTATAAAATTTATTAAAATTTATTAAAAAAATAGTATTTAATTAAAGTTTAATTTATTATAAAAATTTTCATGTATTATAAATTACATTATAAATAATTTCATGTGGTCATCTGGTTGTAAGTACTTAGTAGTTAGTTGATGATGCTTAGTACTTGGTATCTAGTTGTTAGTACTTGGTTGATAATGCTTAGTTGTTGGTTGTTAGTACTTGGTAGGTGGTAGCTAGTTGTAGGTACTTAGTAGCTAGTTAATGGGTAGGTGGTTGTAGGTACTTAGTAGTTGGTTAATAATGCTTAGTACTTGGTTGTATGTACTTGGGAGGTGGTTGTAAGTACTTAGTAGTTGGTAATTAATGATTAGTACCTGGTTGTTGTTGGTTGTTAGTACTTGTTAGATGGTTGTTGGTACTTAGTATCAGGTAACTGGTTGTTAGTAACTAGTTGTAGGTACTTAGTAGTTGGTTGATGATGCTTAGTACCTGGTTGTTGTTGGTTGTATGTACTTGGTAGGTGGTTGTAAGTACTTGGTAGCAGGTAACTGGTTGTTAGTAACTGATTGTGAGTACTTGGTAGGTGGTAGTTAGTTGTTAGCTGGTTGTGAGTACTTGGTATCTAGTACCTAGTTGGTTGCATGTTTTTGGTTGTTAGTAACTAGTTGTATGTACTTGGTAGGTGGTTGTGAGTAGTTGGTATCAGGTAACTAGTTGTTAGTAACTAGTTGCATGTATCCAGTTGTAAATACATGTTCGTAAGTTATTGGTTGTTGGTACTAAGTTGTTGGTTTGTTGTTGAATTATTATTAAAATTTGTCTTTGAAAAATATTTCATAAAAATTTCCATCTAAAATTATCATAGAAAAATATTTCATAAAAAATTCCATTAAAAATTAACTTAAAAAATTATTCCATAAAAATTTCCATTAAAAATTAGCATTGAAAAATATTTCATTAAAATTTTCATTAAAAAATTTCAATTCTCAAACACCTATTATTTCAACTTTTTGTTAATAAATTTTAAAATCTTACTTTAATTTACTTTAATTTACTTATTTAAAAATTATTACTTTAATTTACTTATTTAACTTTAATTTAAATTTTTTACCATTGATTACTTAATTTTAAAATTTGAACCATAATTTACTTTAATTCAATTTTTAGAACCTTAATTTACTTTAATTTTAAAATTTGGACCTTCATTTACTTTAATTCAAAATTTTTGACCATAATTAACTGAAATTTAATTTTTAAGAACCATAATTTACTTTAATTTAATTTTTTAGGACTATAATTTAATATAATTGAAAAATTTGGACCAATCTTGTACTATGAGAACGGATGGGGAATCGTTTCTAGAGAAAAAATATTTTAATTTAGATATATTAAAAATTATTTTTTCCGGCCACGATCCAAGATTGCAATCCACAGGCAGATTCGATATCTGCCCGGTGCTATGAATGTTATATAGTTTTTCAACATAAAATTTTTCTGACATTTTAAATTCCTGTCCGATGTCATTGCTGAAGAGGATAGTGTCAGGGAGCGGGAGCTCAATGATTTCGGCGGGCGAATAGCGAACTTCTTCCTCCCCAGTAAACATGATTTGCCTTATGGCATCGAAGGATGGTGTGTGCATGTCGATTTGAGCTGAGGTGGGGTCTGCAGTGGTTGTTGAAGTAGGCGGGTAGTGTTGGGCGGCATGGGATTTTATGGTTTGGAAGGGGATCCATGAGCCACAAAAGCAATAAAAGTCATCATATAAGTCAAAGACCTGGTTCCTGTGAAATTCTTTCATGTGGGCATAGATGCCGGGGATGGGGGTGTCGATGGGGAAGGTGGTTAGACACTTGCTGCAGTTCTTATTGGCGCTATTGCAGGTGAGGCGAAGTGATGAGATATCTTAAGTGTAACTCTATTTATAAGTTTTTTGTCAATCTGGACCTCGTGCTCACAGTGGTCGACGTGGTTGTAGAGATCCCTGAATTTCACGTGGTTCATGGAGAATCTGTCGGTTCCTTTTTTAGGTCTGCACTGGTAGCAGTCAACTTAGGAGTCTTCAGCTATGTCTATATTGTGGACTTCTCGTGCGTGCGCAAGGAACTTGGCCCTGTCAAATATACAGATGCTGCCACAAAAAGCCGTGATGAATGTAGATCTGCACTCAAGTTTACCGCGGTAGTTCAGGCGAAATAGGGTTGGGTCTGCGATGTCTTGGGCCTTCATATTTCGGGGGGTACGTGATTGGCGCACCCGTACAGGGGGTGGTGGAGTAAGATATGGGGGTGTGTTAACCGGGATTCGATCAGTGATGACCTGAATCATCTTTCAGGTTACCGCCATCTGGGAATCAATTGCAATGAGGTCATGAAACTCGTTGATGATCGAGGCGGTGATAATGCCGGAATCTCGAGGGGATGGAGGAGTGGTGAGTAGTTGGTTGGGGGTGGGATGGGTCTCGATGGCGGGTGTGACTGGGGGGCAGGTAGCTTCGTCGCTCTCTTGGTCCGGTCATTAGGAGCAGGGGGGAGAAGAGTGTGATGGGTGCGACCGTTGTGTGGTTCGACTACAAAGGTGTGCTGAGAGTTTGTGGTCTGGATGCAGGGTGTAGGGGGGCACATAGGACCTGTAGATGGGGAGGGGGTATCGGGATGAGGTGTAGTGAGCCGTGGTAATGCAGAGTCCGAGGTGTCTCCTGTCGTGATTTCGATGTCAGAGGCGGAGGGGATGTGGTGCACTCGGGGCGTTTCATGCTTGTTTGACGTGAGTTTATTGAGATGGTGGGCTATTTGAAGTAGCGCCTTTTCCATCCTATCAATTCTGGTGTTGATGTTACGCGCAGATTTGGATTGTATCTTGTAGCGTCGGGCGATTGTGGGCTTTTGATGTATTTTTTTTCGGTGTTTGGGGTTGACTGTGAGCACAGAGCTGTCAGAGGAGTTTGATTCGATTTTGTCGGAGTCGGAGATGTTGAGCTGTGTGTCGGAGCCAGAGAATAGGTGGTCGGAGTTATGAGTATGATGGTGCAGTAGTCGAGGGTCGGGTATCTTTGATGTTGAGGTTAAGAGGGGTTTTGGAGTGGTTTATCTGCGTGTATTCAGGCTGATGGAATTGGGGCGGTGTGTTATTGGAGAGAATAATGTCTGAGGTGGTGTACAGTGGGCCGAGTATAAGATTGGCCTGAGGTGTGATTAGGTCGATTTCGATTGTATTGGAGTTGGGGTAGAGGATGGACGTATCGGTGGGGTTGTGGGGTATTGACTGTGAAGTATTGTTAGGAGCTGTTGGACACCCAGTGGTAGGCGGAGTGATGGAATTTGAAGGAGACAATGTTGGAGGTATTGTGGGATTGCTAGTTGAGAGATGGGCGGTGTCAGAGGCAGGTTTATTGGTGGAGAAAGCAGCGTTGATGTCGCGAATGTGTTGGAATTGAGCCGGGTCAGACTTGAACTTTTGCCAATAGTGTTTATTGAGCTTGCGCATTTGACGACTGAATTGTAGGTTGGAGACTGTTGGTGGCAAAGGTTTATGAGCAGTGTCGTGAGTGGATATGTGAGGAGATAAGGGGTGAGCATCTTCGCATGGAGCAGGGCAAAATAGTGCAGTTGGACAATCCGAGTCAATATCGGTAGCCCTGTAAGATTCTTTGTATGTGAATCGGCCGCAGGCCGATGAGCTGCGTCTGATTAGATATCCCATTATAGTTTTTAGTAAAAAGTGAAGAGTTAAAACAAACGCATTCAAATAATCCTTTATTTAATTCGTGATATTCTTTTAGGTTATAATTAATTTTTGATATCGTATTTTTTAAATTGAAATTAAATTTATAATTATTATGATCTAAATAATACAAGTTATTTAGATTAATATTAATTTCATTATAAATTTCTTTAAAATTATTATTAAATTTATACATATCATAAGAGTAATTTAGATCGTAGTTTATAAAATTATTATTATAAGCATTTTTTCTAAAAGTATAATTATTAAGATTGTTCTCAAAATTTTCATCATTAGAATGATTATTTATTATATTATAGTGTTCATTTTCAGGAGGAGCATTCTTAAATTTTTTGTTATAATTAATTAAATTGGACTTAGCTCCATAGTAATTTAAATAATTATAATTATAAGAGTTCTTTTTATTAATGTATATTTTATCATTATATGAATTTCTATTTAGATTCATATAGGGTATATTTTTAGGAGTTCCATTTATAAGTTGGTCCCTTGATTTTTCATTAGTATCAGCGAAGTAGATTTATCCATATCAGTATGGTAATTAGTATTATAAAAAAATTTTTTTCCTTCATTAACACAATTAGCAGGATCTATCTCATTAGCTATATTATTACTAGGATTCTGATTTGCGTGTTCATCAGATTTATTTTCTTGGCTTGGCTTTATACGTCCTTTGGAAAAATTTCGATAATCAGCAGATTGATTATTATATCCTATAGCAAATCCTTTAGTAAGATATTGGTTTTTTTGGGTCTTTTAATTTAGGCTCCGATCTAATAACTTCAGCATATGATGCCTTAGTCTGATTTGATATGCATTTTTCACGGTCGCATTCATTGGCGGGGCTGGATTTATCATTTTTATTATAAGATATATTTTTTTGGGTTTCATTTGTTTCATTATAGTCATAATCAATTAAGTTATTGAATGATTTACGTTTAATCTGATCTAATTGAACCAGGTCTTGCTGCGGCACTGTAGTCGGTTGTGCATTCAACCTTTCAAGCTGTGATAGCAAGCGAGCAGCCTTCTCGTTCCCCTTTTCGTTCGGGGGGTTTATTTGTAGCAAGATACTCTCAATGTATCTGCATGTGGTTGAATTTGGCCATTTGATCAGGTTACGAATCCTAGTCCAGCTCCTGCCGGCTTGTGTGTAATTGTGATTCGATCCTGAATCGAAAAGGATGGCATGTATACGTTCCAGATCGGAACGTATCAAAGCTTTCTTACTATTGATTTCTGTTACGCTCAAGAGCATAATGGAGCGCCTGTCCATGTCGGGTGATCTCCATGTCGTCTCCCGTGTGAGGCCATCTATGTATTTCGCCGTCGAGGAGAATGGTTGTCTGAGTTGGGATCTGATCCTATCCCAACTCAGTCTGGTTTCATCATCTGGCTTCCCTCCAGGCCCTAAATCGACAAATTTCATTAATTTGTTTACGTCTTTAAGGCTTATTTCTGCCCGGTGCTGTTGAATGTTATAGTTAGCTTTTAAAATTTTTGTCGCCATTATAGTTTCTCGGCTTTCCTGCCGGCTTTTCATCGGGTTTGTTCCTGAGGCGAGTCCTGCTGGCCCACTGGGCGACGGCTTGCAAGCTTCTGAGGCGTCGGCTCTGGAATTAAAGATGAGCCAGGCAATGTTAATAAATCAACATCGACCCCCCGAGGCTCTGTCCTTGAGTGAAAGCAAATAGGTCCTGTTGCAGTTTGATGCAGTTCTGAGTTTCATTCAGTTTATCATTTGTCGTGTTATTTGAAATAGAATTGTTCTTATCTTAGCTTTACCATACGGGTAACTGGCTTGTGGCAGCCAAGCGTTTCATTTATCATTTTTCATGTTGGTTTTATTCATATTTTTAAATTGTGAATTATTATTATCCATTATAACAACTGGGTTTAATTCGTTATTAATTGAATTATTATTTGAAATTGAGATTAATTTATTTTAACTTTTTCATTATTTCATCATTAATAGAATTAAATTTTTCCTTGAATCTTGAAAAAACATCTATCTTCTTTAATATAAACATATTTGAAATAGAATTGTTCTTATCTTCTTCCACAGCTTTACCACAGGGATAACTTGAGCTGGGTTTAGACCGTCGTGAGACAAGTTAGTTTTACCCTACTTTATAATTTGTCATGATAATAGTAATTCTGCTCAGTACGAGAGGAACCGCAGATTCGGATCACTGGTAAATGTGCTTGATCGAAAGGTCAGTGGCACGAAGCTACCATCCGAGAGATTAAGACTGAACGCCTCTAAGTCTGAATTTCGCCTAAAATCATGATATTTTGTGCCATCCTCGTAATGAGGCAATATTATTATTCATTAACGCAAGTTAGTGGATGTGGCTTAGCCATATATTTAAACTCTAACCATTCTATGAAAATAGTTTGGATGTTTGAATCATTTTTAATGATTTACGTGTTGGCATTAAATCGTTTGTAGACGACTTACTTTACGGTCGGGGAAGCGTAAGAATTCGAGTGGTGTAAACTGCGAGATTTTGAACTTCATCCCCATCTGACGCGATGATTTGATTCTTTATGAATCATTCATTGTGTAGATATGTATTGAGTCTTTATGATTCATTCATGTCGTTTTTAAAATTAACTTTAAATTTCTAGATTGAAATTTAGATTAACTAATTGCCTGCATATTATAGTTTATTAGCTATATTATGTGGGCTTTTATGCTAAGAAAATTTTCAAGGCATTTTTCCATTCGGTTAACTGGCTAGTGACTGTTTTTCACCTACCATAAGCCAATTAACCCCGTGTTTTCAATGCATTTTTCCATTCGGTTAACTGGCTATTGGCTGTTTTTTAACTACCACAAGCCAGTTACCAGTTTGTATTCCTTGGTAGCAGTGCAATTGGTTAATTTCTATATAACTGAATAATAACTGGTTAACAGTAAGATAACAGGTGAGGTTAGTTTAGTCTTTATGTGATTAATAATAGTCATAAGGGTTAGTTATCATATAAAATTGCAGATAAATCTGATGGCCACGCATCGGACACTCGAAGGGCTATGGCAGGGTATCATCTCGAGAACTCTGAAAGGCCCAATAGGCATGCTGATCTAAGGAGACATTAAATTTACAATAAAATAAAACTTTAATAATAAAACAATAAAACAACACTTTATTAAAAATTTATTTAGTAAAACCACCCATCCTAGAATATCGATGTATTCTAAGCGCTTTCACAGTAGCCCATTCGACATATCGGTTAAACCGAAAGACACAATCATGACAGCTCTTATTCGAGAGGACCTCGGTTTCCATGTTAACCTGAGTCCTGTTAATCTTGATATCCCATATAAACTTTCGGTATATATCAGATATCCATATATCAGTCGTGATATATATGAGATCATGAATCTTCTCATCCGTTTGATCTTGTAAAACCGGTTGTAGTTTTGGATAAAGCTCGTCAGACGATCTACGATAATATTTGATAATATTTGAATTCATCTAAATACATGCAGTGTTGCGGAGGAGGTTGTTGAACAGGGAAAGAAGGAATTCGAAGTCAGGTGATAGTATTCTCCAGTCAGATAAAGAGTACCAGGGGCAGTATTGCTGAGTTGTTTGAAGATTGTCTTGATTTCATCAGTGTCAAAGGGCTCGCATGAGAAGGTTTCAGGAAGTGAATGTAGCTTAATCAATGAAGCTTAATCAATTATTCTTCTCGCAGGGCAGTATGTCTTCCAGTCGTCCTGTGATTCAATTGTATTTCTTAAATTGGGGTCTTGGCCAGTAGATGGGGTATTGGAAATCATTCTCCCAATACCTTTGGCATGAGAGTTCGGCCCGGTGCTATCGAATGTTATACAGGTAACCCTCGATTAACACGGTAGTTTGGTTCCAAGAATACTCCGTGCTAATCAAAATCGTGTTAATCGAGATTAACCATTAATACAATTCATGGGGTTGGTTCCAAAAAATTTTTGGTTCGCCTAGCAATTCTTCCACATCCCGAATGGCCAAATCTTCAAATCCTTCTCCGCCTAAGGAATGAGCGAAATCGACAATAGCACGATATTTATCCACCACTGGTTGAATTCTATTATTAAGTAGAACCACTTCAGGTCATATAGGTTTCAAGCTACCGTTTAATGTTGAAGGTTGTAATTCCTCTACAGCCAAAGCAACTAATTTTACACAGTCCAAAATTGTAAAGTTCTTTCATACTTGACTGACGGTTAAGCTAGAATCTGAGTCCATTTCATCTAAAATTTTTTTAAACGTTCGCCTGATGTAGTATGCATTAAATGTTGATATAACACCAACAAGTCAACTAAGATTGTAAAAATTTGAATTTTGAAACCGTGTTAATTAAGGGTTTTCATCAATTTTGAAGCCGTGTAAAATCAAAACCGTGCTAAAAAATATCGTGTTAGACAAGGGTGTGCCGCGATATTTTAACCGTGTTAAAGCGAAATCGTGTTATTCAAGTACCGTGTTAATCGAGGGTTACCTGTATTGCTATAAAATTTTTTAGGCATTTTAAATTCTGTCCTGTGTTGTGATATGTTTTGATGTGTTCAATTCCAGGAGTTCCTTGGCAATAGTTATGTCAATGTTACTTATAGGTTGAGCTGTATTCTTAAAATATTCCAGCATCACCTGAAAAATAAGGCTAAATATAAAGTTTATTCGTTTTTCAATATACATATTCATTTCAAGATACAAACTATGTAACATATAAACAATAAAAAAATAATATTATAAAGCCTGATATAAAATAGAACTTTAAATTAAAAGTTTATACCCATAGTATTCTTGGAAACTTACAAAAGTAAATTTTTTAAAGCTATTTTCCGCTTCATAAAGAACTTCATTTAATTTGGCATTTGAGCCTGGGGCCAACATCACAATCTAAAAAGTTTCTTTTTATTAATAGTGAATTGGTTAAGGTGTTTCTTATGTAATCTATAAAAGGATTTATTTTTAATATTTTTGGATGTCTCGCATATGGGATAAATATAGTAGGTGATGCCATAGAATCTATGACCATAATACTTTTTCATGTCCTGACAGGATCTAAATAAAAAAAATCAAATTTTATTTTAAGACAGCATTCTGGCCATATGGCCTAAGGGGAGAATTTCTCGCTTTCTGTTTTCTGTAGCTTTTAATACATTGGTTTCGTTGGAACGCTAGAGCATTTGCTCTTTGTGTTAAACTTCGTGACATAGTGTTTGACAGAATCATTTGGCAGTAGTTAATAAACATGGCAGAGCCATGGCCTTCCTGATTCTGATTGCTTTCAATAGTATTATTGCAATTTGCAGGTTCCGATTCATCGAGCTTTTCGTCCGTTAGGTGAAGGATAATTTCTAGAAGATATAATTTTGGAGTAGACTCCTTTTGGCGATATGTATAGCGATTTATTACATTCTTATACCATATATAATTCATAATGTAGTAAATTTATGATAAAGTAATTATAGTATATAAATATAGCATATTTAGAGTTAGGATGTTATAAAAATCAATAATCTATAGTATATATATTTTCATTAATTAATAGAATCGTTATTTATTATTAAATTTATTTATAATATTAGAGGGGTAAGCGTGTAGTATTTATTAGTTATATTCAACAGCTCTTCATACCAGCACTTTTCAGGAACCTTGCCTTGACGTTTTTCCAGTCCTCTTTTTGATTTTTTCTTTTTGATTACACAATCGTTGCCGTACGCTCTAATGTTTTTTTCTGGGATTTTCAATACAAAATTATTTTTTCAATAGAAAAAGGTGGTCTACACTAAAAAGCATGGAATTATTTAGACTATAATGAGGGGTCACCTTGGTCCTATGATTTTCAATAAAAAAGGGGCTTACACTAAAAAATCATGGTAAATTTTTTAATTAAAGCAAATTTCAATTAAAGTTAATTAAGACTCAAATAAGTAAAGTACGGTTCTAAAAAATTAAATTAACCCTACACTGCATGACTTTTTATATTTGATACTTTGTACACTTTCACTTAAACTGTAAGACGTTTTAAAAATTGATTTGGTAATACAAAACTATTGAGAATTACATTACGGTTTTTTTGATTTTTATTGCAAATATAGCCAATACAATGTAATATGAGAGAACATTTACCGAGAACAAGAGCGAGACAGTTTTTATTCTAATAAGATAATTGTGTATCACCAGTGATACAATATGCAGTGTAGGGTAAATTAAGGTATAAAATTTAAAATTAAGTAATCAATGGTCAAAATTTTAAATAAGTAAATTAAAGTAATAATTTTTAAATAAGTAATGTAATAAGTAAATTAAAATAAGATTTTAAAAATTTATTAATAAAAAGTTGGAATAATAGTCAGTAATTTTTAATAGAAATTTTAATGAAATATTTTTCAAAGTCAAATGAAAATTTCAATGGAATAATAATAATAAAAATAATAATTAGAATTATAATAATAATAATAATAATAATATAGGGTTTCCGACTTATTTAGACACTTTAACGATCAAATTAGACATTTCAAAAAAGTGATATATATTTCACAATCAATTTAGACAATAAAATTAAGAATAAGTTTGGCAAATCCACAACATTTTTATTCATATATCAATTCCATATTTCTACTTCTTTCGATATAAGTTAACATTCTCCTGAAATACCCTCCACGATCTTCGCTTGTTAGGATGTCAAATCCTGCCATAATCAAATCATTTAATTCATTTTCGTTGTTTGCATTACCTCTGAGCACATGATTCTTCCATTTACTGAAACAATTCTCAATAATGTTAAGAAATGGAGAGTAGGGGGGTAGATATACAACTTTGATGTTTTCAGCTTCACATATGGAAATAAAACGAGCACAATGATGTATACGAGCGTTGTCGATGATAAAAATTGGATCTGTAATTCCTTTGTTTATCGATAAATTGTTTAACTCTACCATATAACTCAAAAATTTCTCCCCGTTTATAGGACCTGGATTTATTTCATACTTTAGAGTTCCATACTTTGATACTGCTGCAATAACGGGAATGTTGCGAGATCTTGTCGCCGGTGTATTTACAATGACACTTGTACCAACTAAACTCCTCCCCCGTTTGACTCTTGTGCAAACCTGGAACCCAACTTCATCCACAAATACAAATGCTTTATCATCATTATTTAAAAGCATACTTAAAAATCTCTCATCGTAGATACGTCTCTTCTCCAATGTCGTAGGATCGTTTCTCTTAACCGCTGAAAGTGTTACGCATTTCAAAGTATAATGGAAATTGCGTAAACAACGATCAATGGTGGGGATAGATACATTTTTCCCAATTTTATTTATCGTCATCTCAACCAAGTTTTTCAGTGTCAGAATTGGGTTTTCATCAACCCATTCTTTAATAGTTTGTTTTTCACTCGGCGTCAATTTCGATCTTTTATCGCCGCCCCTTTTCAGTGGTGTTATTCTTCCTTCAGATTCCCACCTTTTTACGATATTATATACACTTGTTCTTTTAATTGCGACCATTTCAGATATGCTAGAAATCGTAATGTTCTGAGAATAAAGCGAAATCACACGCTCTCTTGCGTGCTGGTCAATTGTATCATACTTTTTTACACGCGAATCTACACTGACAGTCGTTTCCAATTCAACAGAGGCATTATTTGATTCGTCCCTCACAGCATTCACCCCCGGGGATGATGGCTCGTTTGTGTCAATAACGTTATTGTTTATGTGCCGGTCATTTACGTCATTTACCGCTGTTTCTTCGTTATTATTCATGGGTATCAAATGCAGAGGGAATGTAGACATATTTTAAATTGTTTAATAAGTATTCTTTAATTGATTGTCTAAATTGATTGGAAAATTGTCTAAATTGATTGTGAAATATATATCACTTTTTTGAAATGTCTAATTTGATCGTTAAAGTGTCTAAATA